>BCLH01001715.1:46481-75232 GCA_001602315.1 Zoysia pacifica | reverse complement strand
TCTGTGAATAAAGTTTGTCAATACTTACATGCTCCTACAACAGTTCATTGGGCTGCAGTAAAAAGAATTTTAAGGTATTTGAAGAATACTCTGAAGATTGGTCTTCACATTAGTAAATCAAGCTCTCTTCTGGTGAGCGCTTTTTCAGATGCAGACTGGGCAGGTGATTTAGATGATCGTCGTTCTACCGGAGGGTTTGTTGTCTTTTTTGGATCAAATCTTATATCGTGGAGTGCAAGAAAACAACCCACTGTGTCAAGATCAAGCACTGAAGCAGAATACAAGGCTCTAGCAAATGCAACTGCAGAAGTTATGTGGATACAAATTCTTTTATATGAATTGGGAATTCAGGTGCCTAGGGCTGCAAAATTATGGTGTGATAATATTGGAGCAAAATATCTCTCTGCTAATCCGGTCTTTCATGCTCGCACAAAACATATAGAAGTAGACTAACATTTTGTAAGAGAAAGAGTCACAAGAAGACTTCTTGACATTGAGTATATCTCTACAAAGGATTAAGTTGCAGATGGGTTCATGAAGCCTCTATCAGTTCGACAATTAGAGATGTTTAAGAGCAATCTCAACTTAAGAAGTCTAGATTGAGGGGGAGTGTTAAACCAAGTATTGTAACTTGCCGTGTACGTCAACCAGGGACGTGATTCCGCAGCCAAGATTGTAGGATAGTCTAACCATATTTTAGGAGATTGTTTGTAACTAATTATAGTAGAGGCTGGCCTGATTTCTCTCCTTGGTTGTTGCACACGGCGTGTATATGTATGCCACCGATGCCAGGCTATTTGGCATCAAAATTAATCAACACGAAGCCGGCGACCCAACATCAGGGCAACGCCGTTCCACCATAAGCGCCTCTGAAATTTTTCAATAACATCATCTGACATTACATCAGACGTCAAAGGATGTCGGCCCCCTGTGAATCTATGTACAGAGCAGCAGACGAGATGATCCTGCCTGCGCGCTCTACATAGCCGCCAACGCGAAGGTAGGAGCCGGTTCGAACCCGTTCACCGCGTTCTTCACGGCCTCGACGTCGATGTCGATGAGCTTCCCCGTCGCCGACGTGATGACTGTGCAGCTGCCCTTGTCCTCCGCGTATGGCAGGAACAGACTTGCCTTCTCCGCTGAGGAGAACAGCGCCACACTGGAGAAGGAACAAAGCAGAGCATGGAATGGCATCACATGACAAGAGCGAGCGAGAGTGAGAAGCAGAAGTGGAGTGGTAAGTTCGTTTTACCATGGCTTGTCGCGGGCGTTGGCGAGCTGGACGGCGGCGGTGTTGGTGGCGACCACACCGGCGGAGTCGTTGATAAGGCAGGTGAGCTTCACACAGTAAGAGAAGGCAGAGTAAGAACTTGAGTGCAATCTGCTTGAAGCGTAAAAGGTTGCAACGCACTATACAAATTCGTCCTACCTGGCCAGGCGTGGTGATGAACATGATGTTGGTATCCTCTCCCACAATCTCCTCAACATCTTCTCTGTGCTTCTCATGAGGGATCACGAACAGAGGCTTCAGCCCCATGCCGTCAGAGCTGCCATTTTGACATGGAAGAGACCGATCACTCTCAACAATCTGTGTGGTAGCTACTCCTATTGATTACAATTAGACAGTGATGAGAAGCGAGGTGGACCATGCACCAACCTGATCGCCTTGGCTATCTCGGCCCAGTGCTCGAGCGGGAGGAGGCAGTGGTCGTCCCCCCTGGACTTCATGTTGGCGACGGAGTCCGAGGCGATGCCGTGGACCACGACGAACTTGCCCTTCTCGACGCCGGCGCGGGTGTACTTGTCCTCCACGTACGCCCGCAGCCTCTTGGAGACGGACACACGCAGCGGCGGCGTGGGCTGCCGGGGCACGTTCTTCGCCGGCCGCCGATCCACTCCAGCATCTCCTTGTACCTGACACAACCTTGCGAACGTGCGTTAAATATTTGAAATAAATATATCCACAAGAAGTAAGATGACCCGCGCTGCTTCTAGATAGAGGGGCATCGCCCGCTTACATGTGGTACCCGCCCTCGGAGAGGTTGTTGGTCGGCGCCTTGAACATCTCGTTGAGGAACAGCCCTGCGCCGACGCTGTTAACGTCTGGGTACACGTAGCCGACCTTGTCAAGGGCCGACGACATGAAGAGGAAGAGCGCGTGCCCGAGCCCGCCCACCCTCGTCGACAGGATCAGGTCGTAGTAACGGTCCTGCAGATTGCAATAGGGACATGCAGGGCATCAATATCGATCACAACTCATATACTCCAAAGATATTTGCTAGTTTCGCCCCTTCAATTGTTACCTTCATGACACCAAGCTGGTGTGTGTACTCGGCGGGCTCCGGTCAGTCATCGTCGGGGTCGTAGACATTCGCGTACCTGACGTTCTTGCACATCTCGTACACCTGCTTGCCCCTCTCGGACGCTATCACGTCGACGAGCACGCCGGGGTACCGGTCCTTGAGCATCTGCACGACGGGGAAGAAGAGCACGTTCTCGTAGACTCCGCCCGACACGACGCAGCACGCGCGGCGCACGTCGCCGCGGACCTTGGAGGCGAGGCTGTCCAGCTCGGGGTTGTACCCCTGTGGGAACCGGAGGAAGCCGTACGGGTTCGCTGGGTCCTCCGGCGGGCGCGGGTCCTCGTCCTGCTTCCCGCCGGAGAACACGCCCTGGTAGTCGAACTCCTCATCGGGGCCGTCGTCGAACGGGTCCAGCCACGGGTTCCACTTCTTCCCCGACGCCGTCGCCACGCCGGCGCTGCCGCGGCGGCCGGCGGGGAACAGGGGGTGGGAGTTGCAACATTGCCTTGCGGGCGTGGTGAGGGGCTTGGCCGGTGAAGGCGCCGCGGCCATGGACGTCGACACGGTCGGCGTCTGCATGGCGTGCTCTGCTAGCTAGATTTGCTTTGGATAGTGCACTGTTCGTATCTGTGTGGTCTTTTTCTTCTTTCTGGGTAAGGGATAAGGGGCCGGATGGCTTTTGGATATGTGGACGAGGAAGGATAAAGTGCACGCTGACGCGGGCGGGGGGCATCTGGGTTTGGGGTTTTGTCTGTTCTAGCGCTCGTTTTTTCACTACTTCCGGACTCGGCAAGGTGGCAGTTGAAATGGTCCTTGTCCTGTTGGTAAATGAACAAAGTTAAGAGGGGAAAATGTAATGTAACTGCAACTGTACCTGCATCCTATTGGATCGTAGCTTATGTTTTTAGCAAAACAAGACATGTTCAATCAATAGACCAAGTTTATTTTTTACATGCTTTTCATCGGCTATGAAAATAAGTTACTTTTTACTAAGTTTCAGGTTAGCCAAACAAAGCCTAGGACACACATATACAACAGCTTCAGCATCGGTGCTTTTTTGACCCTCTGCTGCCATCACATGTCTAATATGCCACATATTATTTCAGTCGCAGGAAGATTGTCATTCTAGAAAAGAAGTGGAAATTAAAGGTCTATCACACACATACACCCAAAAAAAAGAGATGAAGATGATGAATACGGGGGGACACAGATATAAATATATCTTGGTGTTGATAGTGGAAATTGGCATTATTAGCTGATTCGGCCTTTCCTAGTTAGTGATTAAGTGACCGAATTAGTTGCATGTATTCTGATTATATTCTAGTCATTTGTGTGGTGACGATCGCTTGGCAACAATTGGAAAGTAGGAGTAACTCGAATGACCTAGTCTACGAAAGAGACTCAAAGATTAATCTGGTTCGGGCCATCGAGAAGCGTAATATCCTACGTCTAAAGATGAGAGAGATCAAATCGTATGAACTAAAAACACAAATATAATGCGAAAGGGTCTTGGCTCGATCTAACAACCCTGCCTCGCGTGGATAGATGTGGTTACAGTAGGGTGGCTTGAACTTGTTCTCTATTGTCCTATCTTATGCCTCATGATACCTCTTTTATAGGGGTCGAACCGGGGCACCAACTTGGCGGCTACAGAACCTGCTGGCTTTCCGCCGGGTGGGGCCTTGGTCGTCGTCTGAGTTGGTCGCCTGGCGCTCGCTGGCACTGGTGCAGTTGGTCAGTGGTCTTTGTACGTCCTTTGTTTAGTCACGGGAGACAAAAGACACTTTTCCATCTTACTTTACCGATCGCTTGGCTGCTTTACCAACTTCTAAAACGCTTTACCTCAAGGCAAGGTTGCTTTATCTCCTGTTGTACATTGACTGGAATCTCTGCGGCTGTCAGTGGTTAGTTGCTAAGGTGGTGCCCGACCCTAGGGGTCGGGTCAGAGCGTTGGTTTCTAGCCGTTGGTGGGCTGAATCTTGTTGTTGTGAAGCTTCGACCTTTCATCGGTCGGGCTTGGATGCTTGCGCGGTTCCAACCCCTGAGGTTGTGACATTCTTGGCAGGATGTGAACCTTCGTGGGTCGTAAATGGATTGTGAGCCATAGTTTGTAGATAGACCTTTGTGTAGAAGTCGGGTCCGTAAGTACTTAGGGTATACTATGCCAACAGTAGCCCCCGAGCCCTGCGTCGTTTGCAATCCTTGTTGAGACGGCGCTGGCTGACCTTTGCTGAAGTATGACTCCTGATCCTACAGGGGCGCGTGAGCGCGCCCGTAGGGCGTAGCCCCCGAAAGAGCCGAAGGGTCGGTCATGGGCTTAATCTTCGTCTCCATTGTCGTTCATCGATGGTCGATCCTACGGGTGCGCGCACACGCGCCTGTAGGGCGTAGCCCCTGAATCCTCAAGCAATCCAAAGGGTCAGCCGTGGGCTTAGTCTTCGATAGTTCTCGACCCTTGAGGTCAGTTTGAAGCCGATTTTCGTTATCAGCTAAGTGTTGGGATAGATGCCTAGATTGGACCAGTCGGGCCGGCCTCGTCTCATGATCAGCATCGCACCTAGGTCAGACTGGGCAGTCCAGTCGTTTTCCATGATCAGCGTCTCGAGCAAGCATCGGGCCGGTCGGTTTATCGCCCGACCTCTCGTTTGTCCCGATCCATGAGATGACTCACGACGTCAGTTACGAGCGTCAGTAACGGCTTCCAACGATCGCACGATTCTGTTGCCTCTACGTGCACAGCGGATATGGCGTCTGAGAATTGTAACTGCCGGTCGATCAGGTCGGTTGGATGATGCCCAACAGACGACGGTGGGAGCGCGGCGCTTCGAGCGTGCACGTCCCATCAACTGGCGCCTGTCAACAATTGACTGGTGTGTCAAACAAGCTTGCGTCACCTCCATCGTGGCAGAGGTGGCGAGGCGGCGCTCGGCCCCACCCGTCAGTGAGTGGGGTGCCCGCGTGGCGGGTGCACGTCGTGGTGCAAACTCATGATGGCGCAGTTACTGCACCATCGCATCGTGGGTAGTGGGGGTGAGTAACGTTCACCCCCCGGTAGTCTTTAAAAAGAGGGGCGCGGTGATTTTGAAATTCACCAGCCCTTCGTTGTCTTCATCTTCAAGCTTCCTTGCGTTAGCTCGCGTTAGCATCCAGAGCTCGTCGTCTTCGTCTTCATTGTCGTCATTGCGTCCGTTTCGGCGGCCACTGCGACCGTCCCCATCTTCATCATCTTCGTCTTCATTGTTGCTGTGATGGAAGCCGCGTGGAAGCCCTCTGCCGTCTCGGAAGAGGTGCTCGAGTCATACCATGGTGCCGAGCAGTTGTCGTTGAAGGAAGCTGGTGAATGAGAGGCGGCGGAGCGCCAGGAGGTGCCAGTGCTGCCGAGGGGAAGATCATGAGCTTCCTCGCCTTCCACGAGCGCGGGCTGGCGCTCCCGAGCACCATCTTCTTCCGCACGCTGATGCTCCACTACGGCGTGTGCCTCCACCACCTCAACCCTAACGGTATCCTCCAGATCACCATCTTCATCACGCTCTAGAAGCATATCTGGGGGTGGCTCTAGGCCTGCGGCTATGGCGTTACTTCTTCCAGGCCAGTCAGTTGCTGGAGTCCTCTGGTGCGGCTAGGCAGGTCGACAGGGCCGCAATCATGCTCCGAAGCGCCGAGACGAAGGAGTACATCAAGGTATTGCTGAAGAAGTCTTTGAAGGGCTGGCACGACGGGTGGTTCTACATCAAGAATGCCACCCTCGGCCTCTCGGCTTTTCGCAATGCGCCGGCTGAGGCGACCGACATGTTTAAGGCCAAGGTGATAGCCGAGGAGAAGGACGAGCGGAGGCCGTTGTTGCAAAAGATCCGACGGCTGAGGGATGAAGGATTGAACGGTGCTGCCGTCATTGCGACCTTTGTGCGTCGTCGGGTTCAGCCGCTGCGCTTCTGAGCCTTTTCCATGAACAACTGTGAGGGCAAGGACGACGCCACCCGAGAGGTGGTCGGGATCGAGCTGAGCGACCGAGAGGTCGCCCAGCGGGTCGGCAAGCTGCTGGAGGAAGACGTCTCCGACGAGATGTCCATGGGGCCGCAGCCCTTTGACAAGGATCACCCAGCCCTGGTGAGTTGGCCTCCTCTTGCCTGTGTTATTCGAGTTCATAGAGTAGATCGGGTCGGGTCGTGGATAGGAGTCGAAGATTTAGTCATTGTCGTCACTGCAAGTCCTGTCGGGGGCCACGTCCGGGTCGAGGGACATAGTCAAGACAAGCGCTACAGGCGTGTCTCGGCCAAGAAGAAGAAGGCCGTCAAGAGACGGCGCCGTGCTGGCTTAAAGTCATTCTCAGCCAGCAGTCCGGCTGTTTCTGTGTTGACTGCACGGCCTGCTCAGAGGTCGGCTAGGGCTCCGGTTGGGGCCCCTTCAAGCACAAGTGCAAGGTCGGGGGTTCTGACCCCCACTTCCGGGACTGCTGCGCCGCAAGGGGCGGCTCCGGTCGACGTCGGGAGGATGTGGTCCCGCCTCTATCGAAGAGGACGAGGACCGAGGAGTCGGTGAGTGCAAAGGTCGACTCCAGGACCACGGCAGCAGCCGCCATGGTCTGGGTGGCAGACACTAGGACGGCCCAGCCCCCGGGCGCGGGTCAACCGGCCCTTCCTCAGATCCGAAGGATCCCGATGCGCCAGTCGAGGGCGTAAGTTCCTGCACCGTTAGTTTAGATGTAAATTTCATTTGGGTTAGTTTGTTTTTGACCTGTTTGGCGGTGTACAGGCTCCCGTCGCTGGTCGCTGCAATGCGTTCGGCTGCGGCTGCTACGACGTCAGTGGCTGAGGACCACCGGCGGTGAAGCCGGCGTTGGCACCGGTATGGCGGCACATGCGGTGACGCCTCCCCCGATGGCCACTGCTGATGGTCAGGAGGAGGTGGCGACCAAAGCCCAGGAAGAGGTGGCCACCAAAGCCTAGGAGGAGGAGGAGGCTGCCAAGGCCGAGAGGAGGAAGCCGCCAAGGTCCTGAAGGAGGCGGCTCCCGCGACCCAAGAAGAGGCAGCCGCCGAGGAGGAGAGGAAAGACTCTTCTCCGGCTCCTGATGCCGGAGGGGAGGTTGAGATGATGGAGGTCGAGGACGTGCCCATGCCGTCCATGATCACTCTCGCCGAGGGTCCGAGGGAATCTCCCCCACCCTTGGTTCACAAAGAGCCGGCCGGCCGAATCTCGCCCGCCGCTCCTGAGGGTACAGGGAGCTGAGTGAGACGGTCGCTGGGAAGCGGCCGAAAGTCCCTCGGTAGACCCGTCCGAGGGTTTGCAGGGGACTACCGCAGAGGAGGTCGGTGAGCCGTCGACGAGCGAGGTCCCGACCGGTGCGAGCGGAACCGTCGAAGAGGCGCAGGAGGGAGGAGGGACCAGGCTGATCACGGTGCCAATGATGCCATCAGCTGCCACTGCGCTACACTGGGCTCGGGCCGACCGAGAGTTGTCAACGGAAGATGCCCACCGGCTCCGACGCGAGCTCAAGGCCACGCAGGACGAGGCCTCGAAGGCTCGGCAGGACGCCCAAGCTGCTCGAACGGAGGCTCAAACGGCTCGGGAGGAGAAGAACAAGTACGGTACCGAGCTCGCAAAGCTGCGGTTCCATGCTGTCCGTAAGTGTTGCGCTCCTGCCTTTGCTTCCAACCCCCACTCTTCCTTTAGGCATAGGAAGGTTGAAGCCGGTCATTTCGTGCAAAGCTCAAGCAGTAGACCGAGCAGGGGGAGGCGAAGGCGAAGGAGGTGACGGGGCGATGCAACTGGCGTCGAGGCACAGCTCGTCGTCTCGAACGACGAGGTGAAGAAGCTCACCACGGAGCTCAACACCCTGCGCCTGTCCTCCGACGAAGCTCTGGCCCGCACACTGCAGGTGGTGGAGGACACGCATGCCGCCAGCAACACCACCATCAAGGAGCGCGATGGTAAGTGTTTTTGTGGATTATGATCGAAGAGTCGTAGTATGGTTGATTGCTCATCTTCGTATTGCCTTGCAGACGCGGTCGGTGCTCTCCGGGACATGTGAGCAGACGTGCGCCGTATGTTCCGAGGCATTTTCATCGGGGTGCGGGACACCAACGTGCCGGCGGACTATGCCCGGTACGTGATGAGTTTTCTCCCCGGGTTGATCGCCGCCGCGTTGACTGGCGCACTACCCGGACGTCGACCTCGCCCGGGTCGTCGAGGGCTTCCCTCTAGAGATGCCGCATGAGGAGATCCGGGAGGTGTCAGACGTCGGACCTTTGCTCCAGATTGCAAATGAAGGAGCTCGTGCAGGAGAGGTTCAGCTCAATGTTCGGCTCAATTCCGACCCCCCCAAGGTCCTCCGCCGCCGCCCCAAAATCCATAGGCTTTAGGTCTCTCTTTGTTTTGTTTTCTTGTAATGACTTTTGGTGATGTACCTCGGGCATCACTTGTAATATATGTTAATAGCAGTAGTGTGTTCTGACCCTTGCCTATGTCAGTAATTTTCTTAGTAACTTTGCGTTTTTTGCCATCCATTGGGCGTTTGACAGAGCGATCGGGTCGGGTATAGCCCATAGGATTGAGTATCGGACTCAATGGAGCCGTAGGGCATCATTGACCCGAGTCGTCGATCATTAGCCGCGAGGAAAGTCTCAAACACTAGCACTTAGAATTTATTTTACACATTCGAGGATTGCCAAAAAGCTAGGTTCAGGGACGGAAGCGAAAGCCGCGGAGCCTGAGAAACAACGAGGGGTCGGGTCACAAAGATGTTCTTAGTTAAATCATGCTGAACGCGGAGGAACTTTCAGAGTTCACGTTAGCACGGGTTGGGATTTAACTTTGAAACTTGCGCGGACCAGGTCAGAGCCTTAAAACGAGAACGAGACATGGAGCCAACGAACGAAAGTGAAAAGGCGCGGAGCCTGCGAAGAACAACAGGGTCGCGTCGTAACACCGCTCTTAGTTAAATCACGCCAAACCCGAGGGAACTTTCGGAGTTCATGCCAGCGCAGATTGGGATTTCACTTTGAGACTCATACGAACCGACCGTCGGACGGGAGGCCTCGGAGCCTAACAAACCCATTGCGGAGGTCAGCGAACATGTTGCAGGGGACACTCAGATAGCTTCCTGGTGGCGGGGGGTCGGCCTTTCGGCCACGCGCCGCCGACCAGAACATAAAAATAATCAAGATTTGCTCAAGAAACTTATCTGATTTTATTATGCATAGAAACGACTCAAGTTTTCAATATTCTAGGCATTCTTGACCTCTGCGCCACTCTCGGTCGCCAGCTTATACGCGCCGAGCCTTAGAACACGCTTGATTACAAAAGGTCCCTCCAAGGGGGTGACAACTTGTGCTTCTCAACCTTGGCTTGCGCTCGCTTCAAGACTAGGTCGCCAACGTTGAACGCCCGACCTTTGATCCGTCGAGCGTGTAGCCGACGGAGACTCTGCTGGTATTTGGCCGACCGCAGGATGGCGACGTCACGTGCTTCGTCGAGTTGGTCTAAGGTGTCCTATCGTGCAGCTTCCAATGCTTCCTCGTTGTAGGCTCGGACCCACGAGGAATCGTAGTAGATGTCGGTTGGCAAGACGGCTTCAGCGCCGAATGCCATGAAGAACGGTGTGAAGCCCGTCGTCCGATTAGGGGTCGTCCGCAGGCCCCAGAGCACGGAGGGGAGTTCCTGGGCCCACCGTCCAGCTGCATTTTGAACGTAGTCATAGATCTTGGGCTTAATCCCCTGGAGCACCATGCCGTTGGCGCGTTCGACCTGCCTGTTGGTCCTCAGATGGGCCACGGATGCGAAGTCAAGTTGGATATGATACTCATCGCAAAATTCATAGAACTACCGACCGGTGAATTGGGCACCATTATCGGTGATGATGGATTTCAAAACCCCAAAGCGGCAGATAATGTTGTAGAAGAATTCGACTGCCCGACCGATGCTGATAGAAGGCACCGACTTGGCTTCGATCCATTTGGTGAACTTCTCGACGACGACGAAGAGTTGAGTAAAGCTCCGAGCCTTTTCGAAAAGGCCGAGGATGTCGGGGCCCCAAATGCAAAGGGTCATGTGATCGAAATAGTTTGAAGCTCTTGGGCCGACAGGTGGGTCTGCCGAGAGTAGTACTGGCACCCTCGGCAGGTGCGAACCAACTGCTCAGCATCGACTACTGCTGTAGGTCAATAGAACCCCTGGCGGAAAGCATTTCCCACCAAGGTCCTCGAGGCGACGAGGTGCATGCAAATTCCTGAATGAATGTCATCGAGGATTTGCCGACCCTCCTCCCGAGGTATGCAGCGTTGAAGGATGCCGCTAGTGCTTCGCTTGTACAGCTTGTCATTGATGATGGTGTAGGCTTTTTTTCGTCGAGAGATGCGTCGGGCTTCGTTGGTGTTGGTCAAAAGCGTGCCATCTCAAAGGAAGGTAAAGATATCTTTGGACCAGTCGGGAATGATGGCCATCACCTCCAACCCTAGGGTCGGGGCCGGCTGGCCGACCGGAGCATCGGACGAGGGGTCAGCCTCTTCTTTGATCTTGATAGTTGGCTCGGTGAGGACTTCGAGGAAAACATCATCGGGCATAGAGTCTTCTCGATGCCATTTTGGTGAGGTAGTCAGCCGCTTCGTTGTCACGACGTAGAACGGGATGGAGCTCGAGCCCGTCGCACTTGTCTTCAAGCTTGCGAACTTCTTGACAATAGGCTTCCATCTTTGGATTGCGGCAGCTTGAGGCTTTCATGACTTGGTTCACAACAAGCTCGGAGTCACCCTTGACATAGAGCCGTCGGACGCCGAGAGTGATTGCCATTCATAGACCATGAAAGAGAGCTTCGTATTCAGCGATGTTGTTTGACGCGCAGAAGTGAATCTGGAGCACATAGTGGAACTTGTCGCTGTTTGGAGAAATAAGGAGGACGCCAGCCCCTAGCCTCGGAGCATGCATGAGTCGTCAAAGAACATGGTCCAGTGCTCGAGGTTGATAGGGGTCGGCTGCTCTTGAGCTTTAGTTCATTCAACGATGAAGTCAGTGAGAACTTGAGACTTGATAGCTTGTCGAGGCACGTAAGAGATATCGTGGTCCATGAGCTCTATTGCCCATGTGGCAATCCTGCCGACCGCATCTTTGTTGGTGATGACCTCCCCAAGTGGAAAGCTTGTGACCACTTGGATGGAATGGCTGTCGAATTAGTGATGTAGCTTGCGCTTGGTGATGAGGATGACGTAGATTAACTTCTTCACTAGCGTGTAGCGGGTTCCGGCGTCGGCGAGCACTTCACTAATGAAGTAGATGGGCCGTTGGACTTTCAAAGCCCGACCCTCCTCCAAGCGCTCGACGACGAGGGCAGTGCTGACCACATTAGAGGTGGCCGAGATGTAGAGGAGTAGAACCTCACAGGGGCCGAGAAACGAGGATCAGCGGTGAGGACAGCGAGGTTTTCAATTGCTCAAACACTTCCTGGGCCTCAGCAGTCCAGGTGAAACGGTCGGACTTATGCAGCAGCCAGCAAAAAGGCATTGCCTTCTCATCGAGTCGGGAGATGAAGTGGCTGAGGGCCGTGAGGCATCCAGTGAGCCTCTGGACACCTTTGACGTTCTTGACGGGGCCGAGATTCAGGATCCTGGCTATCTTTTCGGGGTTGGCTTCGATGCCACGCTCGAAGATGATGAACCCAAGCTACTTACCTGAGGGGACGCCGAAGACGCATTTGTCGGGGTTGAGCCTGATGTGGTACTGTTGGAGAGTGGCGAAGGTTTCCTCTAGGTCGACGATGAGGCCGTCGGCCTTGCGAGTCTTGATAACGATGTCGTCGATGTAGACTTCGAGACTCTAAACAGAGTAATGAAGGACGTGGCAGGCTGGCCGCAACCTTGCATTGAGATCCGATGGTACCCAGAGTACGCATCAAGAAAACTAAAGGACTCGCAACCAGAAGTGGAATCGACCACCTGATCTATGCACGGCAAAGGAAACGGATCCTTTAGGTATGCCTTGTTGAGACTCGTATAGTCAACACACATCCTCCATTTACCATTCTTTTTCCTGACCATTACAGGGTTGGCTAGCCACTCGGGGTGGTAGACCTCATGAATGAACTTAGCATTGAGCAGCTTGGCGATTTCTTCCCCTATGGCCTTCATCTTCTCATCGTCGAAGCGTCGAAGTCGTTGCTGTATGGGTCGGGATCCAAGCTTGATGTTGACGGAGTGCTCGACGACCTCCTTCGAGATGTCTGGCATATCAGAGGGTGCCCAAGCGAAGACGTCCCAATTTTAGATGAGAAAGTCGACGAGCGCGCTTTCCTATTTGTTGGAGAGCGCTGTTCCGACCCTGACCTTCTTCGCGGGGTCGGATGGGTCAAGGATAATCTCCATGGAGTTGCTGTCGGGTTCGAAGGATGTAGAGGTTGACGGCTTGGAGTCGAGGGTCGGGGTCGGAGCCGACCCTTGGGACTTGCGAATCTATTCCAGTTCGACCGACCCTGAGAGAGTGAAGGCCAGTTCAAAACTTTTCTGCTCACAGGCGAGGGCCTGCTTGATGTGTGAAGCCACAGTGATAACGCCTTTAGGACCCGGCATCTTTAGCATGAGGTAGACGTAGCTCGGGACGGCCATGAACTTGGCGTAGGCGGGTCAGAGAAGGATGGCGTGGTAGGATCCGCTGAAATCGACCACCTCGAAGGTGAGGGTCTCGGTCTTGAAGTTGTTGCGGTCGCTGAAGGTGACTGGGAGGTCGATTTTTCCCAGAGGAACGACGCGGTCCCTCGAGATTATCCTGTAGAAAGGTGCATGGCTCGGCCGGAGATTTGACTGTGAAAGCTTCATTGCGTTGAAGGTGTCAAAGTAGACGATGTTGAGAGCGCACCCACCATCCATGAAGACCTTGGTGAGGCGCGTGTTGCCGACGATGGGGTCGAGCACCAGGGGAAGGCGCCTTGGCTGAGGCACTCGATCGGGGTGGTCAGACCTATCGAAGGTGATGGGCGCCTTCGACCACTTGAGGTAAGTTCGTATGATAGGGTCGACGAAGTTAACTTCTCGCGACAGCAGCTTTTAGCGGCGCCGAGGCTCGTAAGCCCACGGCCCACCAAAAATCATGAGGCAGCCTTCAGGTTCGAGAAAAGCGAGGTTGGCGTTTTGCTCGGCACCCTTCTCCGGAGGGTCGGGACACTGAGGCGGATGTGGTTGGACGCAAAGATGGCCCTTCAGGAAGTACTGCATTAGGCGGCATTCCTTGTAGAGGTGCTGGACTGAAGTAGAGTGGTTCAGACAGGGCTTCTCCAGAAGCTTCTCAAAGTAGTTGTCGTGTTCAAGCGGAGCCTTAGCTTGGGGTCGGGGCCGGCGCTCGGCAACACCTATGTCGAGTTACGCGTGGGCCGTTCGAGGGTTTTTACACCCCAACTTATGGATGAGGGCCTTAGAAGTTGCATCGCAGGTGAAGGCGTTGATGACGTCGGCGTCGCTCACTTCAGAAAGCTCATTTCACTTACGCGAGAAACGCTGGATGTAGTCATGAAGCTATTCGCCGGGTTGCTGCTTGCAGTTTCTCAGTTTCCATGAGTTCTCTGGATGCGTGTAGGTCCCCTGTAAGTTGTCGATGAAGACTCGACAAAGGTCGGACCAATCTCAGATGCTACCCTCGGGAAGGTGCTCGAGCCACCCCCTGGCCATGTCGGACAGGAAAAGTGGCATGTATTGGATGGCGAATAGGTCGTCCGCGCCACCGGCTCTGCAGGCGAGATGATAATCTTCGAGCCAGTGGGCAGGGTTGGTCTCACCGATGTATTTGACGATGTTGAAAGGCGCGCGGAATCTATCTGGAAATCGCGCACATCAGATGGCGCGTCCGAAGGCACAAGGCCTGACCCCATTGGGGCTGGGGCTCCTGGAGTAGCTATGGGCGCGTCGACGGTGGTGGTAGTCAGGAGTTTGTTCCCAGCGACGGCATTCAGACCAGGAGTTCGTTCCCGATGTGACTCAGCGTGGAGGTCAGTTCTAGCTTGCCACCAGGCATCAATGGTGTGGCAAGCATCACAGTCGGGGCCGAGGCGCCGTTGAATGGTGGCGGGCGGAGGATCTGAATGATTAGTCCTGCCACCCTATTGTTGGCTGCTACGAACCTCAGACGGTGGTGGAGGTGGTGGCACCCTGGTCCCTTGCTGCTGGAGTACAGCGCCAAGGCGCGGAGATGGGTATGGGTTTCAACGACCATAGGGTTTGCTGGGGTCACAGACTCATGAAGGATCTTCGCGGCCGCTGCTACGTTGTCGATTGCGCTGTCAAAGGTGGGCGTATCTGCCGCCATAATCAGCTGGTAGGCGGTGTGGGCCCGGCTCTGTAAATCCGCTAAACGAGCGGAGTTAGCCTTCTGGGCAGACGATCTGTGATGCAGGGCCTCCTCCACAATTCTTGTCGCTCGATGCCCCGACGAAGTGTCACCGACAGGCGTAGCACCGAGGGGAGTGCCCCCAGCACTTGTGCCGGCATGAAACACTCGCGCGAAGGGTCATGACCCAACGCAGTGCAGATCCAATATTGCCGGGCCGTGCGCTTGGCACGCGACCCAGAGACAAAGTTCGCTGTCGGAGTTGGCGATGAAGTCCAGGCTCCCGACGTGAAAGGCCTAGCCGATGGCGAAGACGGGGACGCGCCACGACTGGCCATCCGGAGGGAAGTCGATCATGAAACTCCCGAAGCGCGGGCGGGAGACCCAAGCCTCTCCCACTAGAGCGAAAATCGAAGCCATCAATGACGAAGCAAGACACACCATGGGCACCCCTACCTGGCGCGCCAACTGTCAGTGTTCCATACACCGACACAGTACGGATTTATAGATCAGAGGGGGTACGGTGCGCTTCTTTCTAACTGATATGGCCTAATCCACGAAAGACTCAAGAATGTAACCTGGTTCAAGCCACCGCGAGGTATAATACCCTATGTCCAAGGGTCGAAATCGATGAACTCACAAATGATCGAGTGGATTACAATGGCGAAAGGGCTCTTACGCGGGCAAAGTCCCTAGCGCGCCTATGTAGAAGTGTCTATCTCTATATATCGCGCGTTGTACGGGGGTCCCGACGGGCCTTAATATAGAGGCCAGACAGGGTTACCAAACGGGGTAAGACGGGTGGCTCCCTGACAGGTAGGAGCTCACAGACTTGGCGCTCACAGAATTGGAGGTGTTCTGACAGGTGGGTGCAACCAAACTTGGTCCCCGCCGGATGAAGCTTCCTCTGACAAGCGGGGCTGCCACCAAACTTGGCTGCCACGGAAACGGAGCCCATGTGACTGGTGGGGCCAACGACATCTTCGAGAATGTTCTCCAGGTGATCCTCTGGCACTGGATGGTTCTCTGGCTCCAGCTATTGTCCTTCGCCTGTCCCCTACTCAGCGTCGGAGGGGACAAAGTTGCTTTATCATTTGCTATACCGCCCTGCCGCCTTGTACAGTCACTAGGAATCTCTGTACCGGCAAGAGCCTTGTCGTGGGTTGATCGCCCGACCCTCGGGTCGAAAAGTATGTCAGTTACTTGACCGTCGGGAGGCCAAGCCTTGTCGTGACGCTGCCCCGACCCTACGGGGGTCGAGATGGCTTTTGTGACTGAAGTGCCCGACCTTCTGGTTGGGCTTCTTGAAAGATCGCAGAAATCTTCTTCTGGGTTCACGGAGAATGTGGGCCGGTTGTCATTGATGGGCCGTAGATCGTATATTGGGCCGTCGAGTAACCTCGGGCCATAGGTACCCGAGGTATATGACCTCGATAGATATCATCGAAAGATAAGTTCATATAAGAGGTTGTTTGGTTTGTAACTTTTATTTTTTATTTTTCATAAAACATGTTCAAATGAAATCTCATTTTGTAGATTTAATTGCAAGGAATATAAATTTGAAAATGAAATATTATTGAATTTACTAGTTAAGAATATCAGCATTTAAAAGATGTTAAACATCATTTTTAGGTATCAATGCAACCTCTGCTCCGGTTGGTGGCGAAACGTGCGTCCCACGTTCCTTTCCTTCCACTAGGCCTAGGATGATAGCTGCAGTCCAATTCACTGATGGGTTTGGGCTGATTTTCATATTTAGGAAAAACGATAAAAAAAACTAAAAGAAATCTGATAAAACAGAATTTCGCTGAAATGGTCGGATAAAAGACCATACCATTTTCGTTACCATTTTCATTTTTTGTTTTACTATTTTTGTCTGTTTTCATATTTCTCTACCTATCGAAAAATGGTACAGGAAAAAGGGTAAATGAAACGAGGTTGGGACGGGAAATTTCTGTACCATTTTCAACCCTAAGTAGAAGTATGCCTTACCTATGAATCCCTACAAAAGAATATAATCTTAAAATATAAGAAATCACACCTACGCTTTCTAATCAACAAAAACCATGGAAAATAATTAATCATAAATGTAACATTTGTGCCAAGTCTGAGACTCGATATCGAGTGGGTAGGATCCATTAGAAGAAATCCAAGCAATTGGGCTACGTTCATTCTAACAGTGTCAAATTATTAAAAAATCTTGTTTATCACAAATCAAGTATTCAACATATATTTCGGAGAAATAAACAGTAGAACACATGAGCTTGCAGAAGAGAGGTTCACATGACAGTATACTACTATGGCACTCGCAAGTTATGGCGTCTTCTGTAGATCAGTTCCTGCTCTCGAAAATTTGTGTATTTTTTTTTAAGATGCCCATCTCAGCTTCGAAGTTTATGGAGCTAGAATTGTCAATAGATGTTTTAAGTATAGATATTTTTAACAAAGTCATGTGGATAGTCAAGTTTGTCTTCCGTCCGTTGTGAAGCACATGCATTGGACTAGTATTATTTTCTAAACCTCTAATTCGAGTACTGATCTCACTCTATGAAATAGGACCTTAGTTCCTTTTGATTATAACTGTGCTCCCTTTGTCTCTAAATTCTTGATACTTTTAACTTTTATACACCATATTTGTCCATTAATCTTATTAAAAAATTTACAAATTAAAAAACAAACTAGTCATGTTTAAAACATCTCTTCTGTTAAAACTAATTACAACAAAATAAAATAATATTTTACATTTTTTTAAATAAGAAGGAGAATCAAATATGAAGTTAAAAATATCAAGAATTTAGAGACGAGGTTGTATTAATCTTTAATATACAAATTTTGCCTCAATTTCTCGGCCAGACATCACGCCACGTCGCCCCTTAGCCTCTCGCCATGTGGCTAATTGATCCACGCCATTGATTCAAACAATCGGACAAGAAATGCTCCACTTACAAACAAATTTTACAAACTATCCTTATAAGCAATAGATTTACAAATTATTTCTATAAGCAATGGATATGCAAGGTAGTTTTTTGCGTGAGTAGTGTGTAAGTAGTTTGTAAGATTTTGAGGTGTACCATAGCTCCAATCAGACGGTCCATCGGCCCCACGCCTCCCCCCTCTGCGGCAGCTCCCACTTCCTCCCTCAGGCTCTCCCCGCCGCCGACTCCCTCAGCTCACCGCCGCTGCTCCGCCCTACCCCCCTTGCCTTGGCAGCCACCCCTCACCCCGCCTTGCGCGGGCGCCTCCACCCTGGTCGCCCCCGTCCACCACCCGACGGCGACGAGACCCGCCGCCTCCATCTCAGCGTGGCCCCGCCTCCGCAATCAATCACTCATGACTATGCGGCTGCTGCTGCCGCCGCCCCTATGCCGCATCACCGAGGCCACCTCCAGCTCCCTCCACGACTCCTCCTTTTCGTTCCCGCCTCCATCCTCCTCACGCATGACCAGCACGCGCTTCTCAAGGCCATTGCAGGTATGGCTCCCGTCCCCTGGCGCGATGAACAGTGGCAGCCCCCTCCCGGCGACCTCGAACTCCCGCTGGCCACCCACCACCCTCGCTACCACCGACGCTACCTGCTGCCTGTTGCATCGATCTGACCCATTAATTATAGCCAGTGTTGTACATGGAGCATGGGTAGGCAGTGGAGATGTGTGGCCGTCGCAATTTCAACTTTTTTGCAGTATTATTGTTGACGCTGAATCGGGCTTGGGCCAACACACCGCTCGCATGTCCGTGTGCGGGAACACTAGGGCTTCTTCAACGATGGGTTTGGGCAGGACCTGAAAAATCCCGCCTCAGGAGGAACCCCGTCGGAGGAGGATTGTACTAGGGTTGATCCAGGCTCGGTCAAGCTAGCCGGATCATCTTCAAACGTCGCCGGGATGAAGGAAGAACAACAAAACGGGGGTCAAGTGAGGGGATTAGGGTTAGAGAAGTGCAAAATGTAAAGTCAAAAGGTTTGTCGATTGGGATGCCCCTCAACTGGCCATGGGTCTCTGTTTTATAGAGGTGGGATGGTCGCAGGGCAACAGATCACTTAAGTTAGAAAATAATTCGAAATTGATCTGCTAAAAACTTTTCTAAATCGACACTACCGAAGTTTCTGATAAAGTGCCGGACACTTCGATAACCGGAGTCTCCGGTATGACGTCGGAGGCTCCATTGTGTAAATCCGAGAACCCGAGAGGGCCTACTGAACACTCCGACGCTGTGCCGAATACTCTGGTGTACAAAACACCTAAACCCGAGAGGGCTTACCGAAGGCTCCAGCATTGTACCGAACACTCCAGTGAGGTCATTTTTTTTGTGTCAACATAAGCCCTCCTGCTTTTTGGTGAAGTCTCTACACCATAAAGCATTCTAAGCACCCAAAGACACCTAAGGGTGATGGTTTTCTCAACTCATCGGCCATTGCACCATTCTTGGAGATGATATCTTTTATATCAGCCATTGTTCCTCTAAGCTTCTTGCCATACATTTGGGTGATACTTTTTCAAGTACCGGCCACTAAGGGCCCTAAGCAATGACTCTCCACTCATATTTTCCACTATGTATGCATTTTCGACGATGATTTTTACTATTCGGTATGGTCCTTCCCAACTAAGAGACTATTTTTCGAACTTGTTGCTTTTTGAGCCTACGGATAGAATAGTTTTCCAAACCAATTCGCCCACCTGAAAAGTTTTGACTTTCACTTTATTATTGTAGGCTCTAGCAACTCTAACCTTATCTCTCTCAATTTCTTTCAGGGCATTCAAACGCTTATCGATGATTTTATCGATACTGTCTAGTATTAGGGCTCTATACTCATCGGTGGATAAATCATTTTGTTTAGCTTATCTTAGAGATCCTAGATTTACCTCGATGGGTAAAATGGCCTCTTGTCCATACACAAGTTCATAAGGTGTTACTTTAGTTGCCCCGTGCCTAGATATCCGATGAGCCCACAAAGCTTCCGATAAGATTTCATGCCACCTCTTGGGATGGTCTTCTATTTTTTTCTTAATGAGTCTAATTAATGTTTTATTACTGGACTCGGCCTAACCATTGGTCTGAGCATAAAATAGAGATGAATTGAGTACCTTAATCCCATAGGATTCGACAAATTCTTTGACATGACTGGACGTAAAGGAAGTACCTTGGTCGGTAGTAAAAGTTTACAGTATGCCGAATCTATGAATAATATGCTCGGTAAGGAACTTAATTACCTCTTTGTGCGTTATGTTCTTGAGAGCCACCGCCTCGGTACATTTAGTGAAGTAATTCGTTGCTACTAACACAAAGCGGTGTCCCTTCGAAGACGGAGGATATATTTGCCCTATGAAATCTAATCCTCATCCTCGGAATGGCCATGGTTTTATAATTGGGTTCATAGCAGCGGGCACCAATTGAACATTTATCAAACTTTTGGCACTCTTCGTATCCCTTGTAGTAACGATAACAATTGGCAATCATGGTTGGCCAATAGAACCCAGCTCTTCTTAGCAACCATTTAGTTTTCAGAGCCGATTGATGCATATCACAAATGCCCTCATGAACTTCTCTCATAGCTACTTTGGCTTCATCCTCGCCCAAATATTTCAACAGTAAATCATCTTCCGTTCGGCGGTATAAGTCACCATCAATCAAAATATATTTGAAAGCTACATGCCGAACCTTTCAATCACACTTTGGGTTGGACTACGAATATATGAAATTATGGGTGATCTCCAATCAAGCGATTCAGCACCATCACAGCTTGATGTGTTAGTATCCGAATGGTCTAGCTCCAATACCTCAAGCATCAGTTTCTTATTAACTGAAAATCTACCTTTACTAACATTATAACCCGATGCTTGTTGAGCCAACTCATTGGTCTTACTGTTTTCTAGCCTAAGCACATGATGTATGTTGAATTCATCTATTCTTCTAATGATGTCTAGGCACTTATCTAAGATGGCACTTAATGATCTGTCTAAGCATTAAAAATTTCTAGAAATTTGTTGCACTACTAACAACGAATCACCGAAAGCCTCTACATGCTTAACCCCCATGGACTCCAACATCTCTAAACCGAACAACAATACTTCATATTCGGCTTGGTTATTGGCGCAATCATACTCTAATCAATTTGAGAATTCAAAGCGTGCATCATGAGGAGATACTAAAACCACACCAACACCTTGACCCTCTTCACAAATCGATCCATCAAAATATAATTTCCAAGGGGTAAAAGTAACGTAAGCAACATCTAGATCATGTTCTAAATCAATTCTATGTTCAACAATGAAATTAGCAACAATTTGGTCTTTCATAGATTTCAACGACTCATAAGCCAAATCATACTCAATCAACGTATAAGCCCATTTACCAAGCCTACCAATAGAAATCGGCCTATACAACATATGTTTAATAACATCGGTTTGACAAGCAACCACACAAGTACTAGATAACAAATAGTGTCTCAACTTGGTGCAAGCATGATATAAGGAAAAATATAGTTTCTCGATGAGAGTGTACCTTGTTTCCGCACCAACCAACCGTCGGCTTACAAACATGATCACATACTCTTTTTTTCGGCTTCTTGCATCAAAACAGCACCAACTACATCGTCTTCCGCCGCTACGTAAAGACAAAAAGGGACTCCTCCCTTAGGCGCCCTAAGCACCGGCGGTGAAGCAGGTATTCTTTGATCCTCTCAAAAGCTTTTTACTGTTTTGCTCCTCAAGTAAATTCGGCCTCATTATTTGGTCGAAGAATAGGAGCAAGTAAATTCGGCCTCATTATTTAGCCGAAGAATAGGAGTAAATGTATTAATCTTTTCCGACAAGTTAAAAATGAATCGCCTTAAATAATTCACTTTTCCTAAGAAGCTTTGCAACTCTCTCTTACAAGTAGGTGCTTGCACATTTCTAATTGCCTCTATCTTCTTAGGATCTACCTCTATGCCCTTTTCATGAATTATGAAGCCTAAAAACTTACCGGTCGATACACCAAAAGCACATTTGAGCGAAATCATTTTCAAACTGAAGCAACGCATTTGGTCCAAGGCAAGTTGCATATCAGCCAAGTGAGAATCTAAAGCGGCCGATTTGATCACCACATCATCTATGTAAATCTCCATGATAACACCAAATAAATCATGAAAGATAAAGTTCATAGCTCTTTGATATGTGACACCGCATTCTTTAATCTAAAAGTCATAACAACCCACTCAAACAATCCTACAAAACCCGAACATCTAAAAGCAGTTTTAGACATATCCTATTCGGCCATGAAGATTTAGTTGTATCCTGTATTACCATCAAGAAAACTAATAACTCTGTGGTTGGAAGCATCATTAATCAATATATCAGCTATGGGCATAGGATATTCATCTTTAGGAGTAGCTTTATTTAAATTTTTAAATATCAGCTATGGGCATAGGATATTCATCTTTAGAAGTAGCTTTATTTA
This sequence comes from Zoysia pacifica, assembly GCA_001602315.1. Taxonomy (NCBI): domain Eukaryota; kingdom Viridiplantae; phylum Streptophyta; class Magnoliopsida; order Poales; family Poaceae; genus Zoysia; species Zoysia pacifica. The sequence goes on along the minus strand of BCLH01001715.1, from coordinate 53,194 downwards.
AATTTTTAAAATAAATACAAACTCTAATCTTACCGGTATTCTTCTTTTCCACCGGTACGATGTTAGATATCCACTCCGCATACCTGCAAGGTCTTATGAATTTTGCATTAAGTAATCGGTTAATTTCTTCTTTAATCCGATCATGCATATTCAGGTTAAACCTCCTCATCGGTTGCTTAAAAGGTCTAAAATCAAATTTTATTGGAAGCCAATGTTCGACCAATTCGCGACTCAACCCGGGCATTTCATTATAGCACCATGCAAAACAGTTCACATATTCTTTTAGTAAACCGATTAGCTTCAATTTATAATCAGCTTTCAGAATTTTATTTATATAAGTTGGTCTCGGATTATCATCGCTACCAAGGTTCACCTCTTCAAGAGGATCGGCTGATGTGAATCCTTGCCCTAACTTATCTATATCTTCTATTTCCTCGACAGCTTCGCACATATCGTTCGTATTGGACCGATAGTGGAACTTTGCAACCAATCAAGATTAGAATCCATTAAATCATATTATATGGTTGAACCGATTCTCCATCGGCTTTACATTGATTGGTACAAAACCATCTCTAGTTACACTAAAAAATCATAATCTGTTAAGTCTAAACTGGTCAAGCACTTGACGGCGTCATGCGGCAAAGAAGATGATTCAACCATAGCAACACAAGCCGATACATCCGTATGAACCACCTCTACATTATCACCAATCCATTGTATCAAGAATTGGTGTAAGGTAGAAGGAACACACCTATTGGCATGAATCCAATCACGCCCTAAGATTTAGTTATAACTGCCGCACACATCGGCAACAAAGAAAGCGGTAGCCATGGTCTTGCTTTCAACGGTGAGTTCCATAGAAGCGACCCCTTTAGCCTCGATAGGGTCTCCTCCTCTCACACCATTTAAAGTCATGTTGGTCCGGATGAGCTCGTCATCAGCCTTATCTAGCTTCTTAAATAAAGAATACGGCATTAGATTAACAATAGCACCGCCGTCCACAAGCATGCGAGAAATCGGTGAACCATTAATATGACCTCTCACATAGAGAAGTTTCAAATGGTTCTCCGATTCCTCGGGCTTTTTGAAGATAGCACTTTTCGGTCCAAAGTCGAATTGTGCCATGATTTCTTCTTCCTCTATAAGCGAATAATCAAAAAGGGATAAGCAAATGGTGTTAATGTCCATACCTTCCCGAGGCGGTATCGGCTCGTAGTCCAAGAGGTCGTCGTTGTTGAACTCGGACATGTCGACGTCTCCCATGCTGAGGGCACTGTGGAGTCCTCTCTCAAGACGGCATCGGCCAAACTAAGTGGCTTTGGAGTAGCCTTCGCTTCCTCCATCATCGGTGAAGTAGGAGCTTCAGGCTCCGTAACCCTCCACTGCTTACTTTGAGGGACCATCGGCTTGACCTTGTTGAAAACCTCGTCCCTCCTTTTCTCTGCCTCCTCCTCTCGCATCTTTCGGAGGCGCAGCCTTTGGAGCTTCCTCTTTTGAGTGTGGGTCAAGCCAGGCAGACACCACCTCGGTTGCGTGTACTTGGAGGAGCTCTTGCTGCTGCCAGCTTCATGGTCATGGGAAGTCTTTTCGACCAGATCACCCAAAGTGATCCGTCCCGTGAAAACTCCCCCGATTTTAACATCGGCTATGTCAATTTTCACGACACCTCCGGATGCACTCTCTTGATGAATAATAGTGGAGGGAGCAGGTTCATTACCTTGCTTTGGGCACCATTCTTGCTTAGGTGCGGTGGTGGCGCTCCCTCTTATGAGCTTTGATCGGTTGAGAATCCGTCCGATCCAGGATAGGGTTGGAGAGCCTTGTGAAGACATCTTCTCTCGGCCCGTTCCACCCCGTATGAAACAGCGGGTATGGCATTGGCGGAACGGACATCAGTGGCATGGGCATTGGTGGTACGTGCATCCATCGTCCCATGTATGGATGCCACACTAAGAACGGCGGACAAGGCATAGGACAGAACCATGGTAGCGACACTCCGAAGCCATGTGAAGGAAAAGGAGGAGGGGGCCCATGTGCATTCATGGTTGGCCTCATCTTCTTCCTAGGTGGGCTGCCTCCCCTAGGTGGCGACTTTGGCCGCTTCATAGACCGATTATTCAAATCGGTCTTTTGATTTTTATATTTAGCCATGAGACGGTCGAAGGCGCTTTTGGGCCCACCGTCCGATCTGTGGCTTTACCTTGGTTAAGCTTCCAGTTACCCACCTACAGTTTCTTTGGCTTTATCATCTTGGGCCATAGAACTTGCCCCCTGGGTCTAGAGCCTGGAATGGTGACCTTGAGAGATTCTTAACCATCGGGGGATTTTTCAAGCATCACCTTCCTAGAAGCCCTTTTCTCACTCGGAGAAATAGGTATCTCCTCCCCGATGACCACGTTCTTCTCTTTGGTGGTATCGGCTTGATGAGGCCGAATCAATACCTTGGGATTGAACTCTAGAGTGTTGACAGGGAAGGGGTGCTTGTTGATCTGTATTTTCTTAAGACTCAATCGTCCCTCATTAAGGGCCGATTGGACCTGTTGATAAAAAACATTGCAATCATTAGTAGCATAAGAAAAAGAGTTATGCCATTTACAATATGTCCTACGCTTAACCTCATCCGCCGAAGGTAAAGTATATGCGATCTTAATGTATCCACCTTTATGCAGCTCATCAAATATTCTATCACACTTAGCTACATCAAAGGTGTATTTTACATCGTCTTTCTGATTCTTATGAACCGATTTGAGCGAATCACAAACAAACGATTTGGCCTTAGATGGCCAAACGAACTCGGCAGCCAAAATGTCATTAGAATCATCATCGAAGCTATCCGAATCATATTCTACGACGTGCATGTTATGACGGGTCTTATAATCATGTTTTATTTCCTTACTTCGGCTCTCTTGAGCTGAAGCCCTTTGTTAGAGGTGAGTGAGTGTGAGAAAATCGTACCCCTCCAACTTCTCCCTAAGATGTGACCGTAAACCATTAAAAGCTAGATCGGCTAAGTCTTTTTCAGAAATTATTAAATTAAATCATCGGTTTTTAATGTCTCTAAACCACCGAAGATAGTCAACGACGGGTTCCTCTTTTCCTTGTCGAACCAATGTCAAATGTGACAACTTTAATTTATTGTCCTCGAAATAAAAATGATCATAGAACTTACGCTCTAATGACTCCCAAGTGTAAATGGAGCCCGGAGATAATAATAAAAACCAAGAGAAAGCGGTTCCGGTTAGCGGTAATGAAAACAAACGTTAAAGCTTTACTAAAACTCGCTTCTCCTAATTGTGCTACATATTGACTAATGTGTTTCCAAGTGGTTTTGCTATCTTCGCCATTGAATTTAACGAAGTCAGAAACACGCCATCCTACGGGATATGGGACCGAATCAAAATATGCGAGGCATAGTTTTTGATAAATTCGGTCCCTCCCCCTTAAGATTCACTCCTAGCATCTCACAAAATTGTTTATTTAAGTCTTCCTTAATGCGCGCCATACACTCCTCTATGTTGGCAATGGGTGGCCTAGTAGACGTACTCGATGATGGAGGATGTGCGCTTGCTTTCATGGCGCTAAATATTTCATCAGGGACAGGGCCATGAGGGATATCCGTACCGCTTGGTGGGATGGGCGGTGTGCTATATGCAATGGTACGGTAAGAAGAAACAAAGTTAACCAATTCATTCAATCGGTTTGTGGTCGGATTGGGGATGTTAGTAATTGGCTCTACGCTAGTGGGAGACATTACTAAAACGTTGGTTTGCACGGGTGGTGAAAAACTAGTTTGTTCACTAAACGAGTTTAACGGCATGTCATACGTAGGATGTTCTACATTACAGGTAGTAGGCGCCGATATACTAACTACACGTGCAACATGAGACGATGGTGCAATACCGACATTTTTAGTTTTAGCCAAGTTCTCTTGATCATGTATTGCATATCATTTGTTAAGACTTTTTTTATGTCGGCAAAATAATATGAAAGGTCTTCAAAAGTAACGGGAGGGCGTGAAGATATACTTACATTGGCAGCACCCATGGCCGCGTCGTCGTCGACGGTCGGAAAAACGGGCTTCTTCACTTGAGGGATCGCGCTTTGCCAGTCTTTCTTAAAACATGCCAAGTACTCTTTCAGCTCCCGCTCCTCGCGCGCCTTGCGCACCTCTTCGGAGGCCATTCGGCGTTCTAAGAACGCCTTGCGTGCCTGCTCAGGCAACTCCTGCAAGGATGGTATAACGATGTTCGTCGTGGAGATCTCGGAGGTCATGTTAAAAACGACGATTTGGTTTGCGCAACCGAAATCACTCGTCCCCAGCGAAGTCGTCAAGAGGTGTGTCGACGCTGAATCGGGTCCGAGCCAACATACCGCTCGCACGTCTGTGTGCAGGAACACCGGCGCTTCTTCAACGTCGGGTTTGGGCAGCACCTGGAAAATCCCGCTTCGGGAGGGACCCTATCGGAGGAGGATTGTCCTAGGGTTGATCCGAGCTCGGTCAGACCAGCCAGATCGTCCTCAAACATCGCTGAGATGAAGGAACAACAGCAAACGGGGGTCGAGTGAGAGGATTAGGGTTAGAGAAGTGCAAAATGTAAAGTCAAATAGTTTGATCGATTAGGATGCCCCTCAACCGGCCATAGGCCTCTGTTTTATAGAGATGGGATGGTCTTCTCCCGCAGGGCAACAGATCACTTAAGTTAGAAAAGAATTCAGTATTGATCTGCTAAAAACTTTCTAGATCGACACTACCGGAGTTTTCGGTAAAGTGCCGAACACTTCAGTAACTAGAGTCTCTAGTATGACATCAGAGGCTCTGTCGTGTAAATCCGGAAACCCAAGAGGGCCTGCCAAATACTCCGGTGTACAAAACACCAAAACCCGAGAGGGCTTACCAGACAGTCCGGCACAGGGCTGGATACTCTGGTGGGCCGAGTGCCCAAATCCGAGAGATCTTATCAGACAATCTGGCGAAGTGCCGGACACTCCGTTGAGCCGAGTGCCCAAATCCAAGAAGGTCTACCGGTGGACGAAGTGTCCAAATCCGAGAGGGCTTATCGGAGACTTTGACATTGTATCGGACACTCCGGTGAGGCCATTTTTTTGGTGTCAACAATTATCATTGCCGCTTGCTGGAGCCTAAGACTGCACTCTTAATCATATTTTGGTACTAATATTTGATAGCAGCTGGTTCGCGATCACTGGCGACAACAAAAAATCCGATTTGAACGTGTGAAAGACCGGATTGATCTGTCTCTAGCTTCCATTTGTCGAATTCATCTTGTTCTGGGATCAGTGGCAAGTAAATAATGCTCTGCATCAATGATTCTATGAATTATTTTTATAGTTTTGCACACTTTTGGTTCATAGCATTCCCAGTTGTGATATTGTAGTATAAGCATAATTATATTTAATTTCAAATAGCTATAACTCTATGGTACTGAAAATGTTAATTACTTCATGTTGATACGCGTTGTACTGAATGGAGTGGTGTGTAAAAATAGTGTGTTCATAGAAGTTTCCTAAGTTGACGCCGACCAATATTTCACTTCTCGAAGGCTTATCAGTAAACATTGTGGGAACTGGCTATTACTTACAGTTTGCTATAAAAGCAGTCGTGTTCAGGAAATTGCTAACTTATGAGATTAGTGATATTTGTTTAATCACCAGTCATCCAAGTTTATTGAAGTTAGTAGTTACCCACAGTTATTAAAGTTTGTTGTTGTTGGCACATATACAAATATATATATGTTCAATCATTACTTTGTTTGATTACATAGAAGAAAATCCTGATAAAAATTGTTTTTTCAAATTTTGATGGATTTTTGTATAGAAAAAATTGTATCCCATTATCATCAGTACTGATCAAATTGTCCAGTGCATGACTTTCCTTATGAACTGGTTCCTTTAACTAGGTATAATAATATTTCTTATTTTTTATTGTGCATCAAAGCATGAAGGAGGATATAGCAAATATGATTGCCCTTCAGTTGTTTAGATGGATCCCACCATGGCTGTCCTATGCCTTCTTGTGAAGAGTCATGTTTTATCTTCTCGCCACCACCACGTGTCACCTTCTGTTCTGCCACTCTCGGCGCATTGCATACATTATGCTTCAGCTTGATTATACAGGTAGTGCTGCTCTTATTGCTACATCCTTCTACCCTCTAGTATACTATTTGTTCATGTATTTTTTTCAAGATCGCTATTTGTTCATGTATTATCCCTTCTTTTGCAACCTGTACCTTAGCTTCATAAAAATCCTAGGAGTGGCAACCATAACATTATCTCTATTCCTGATGTTCCATGTAACAGTTGGAGCTTGTTAGTCATATATGCTTTGATAAAATAAATTTGGTGCATTTTTGTGAATTCTAGGGGCAGTTCAATCTTTAAATGTACAAGTATCAATTTACACAATGTAGCTCTGAAGTTCTAGAGTCAGACCTTCTCTTTTCTATGAGTGAATTGCACAAAACACTACCTTTTGGAGCCATATTGTCACACTACACTGGGTTCTAGCACTTGTGGCACATTGCACTAGGTTTTAATTAAAAATTTTCACTTTGCACCACGTTTTAGCATCGTTGGAATTTACTGAATCAATTCTACAAGCTAAAAATTATTGAATGACTGGAATTACTGAATAAGCTCCGCAAATTATTGAACTTATTGATATTGAATGACTAAATATTATTGAACCAATTCTATAA
>BCLH01001715.1:12911-41091 GCA_001602315.1 Zoysia pacifica | reverse complement strand
AAGGGGTGGAAGGATGCCAAGCACTTGGGACAAGGTGATTCGTTATGGTTGGAGTATAATTTTCTCATTTGTCTTAGGATTTAAATCGCAGTAGGTGTGAGAAACATAGGCTTTGCGAACCTGATCACGGCTCTTCTTTCATAGAAGAGAAGGAAAAAAACCTGGATGTTATGCATCGTTATTGGGGTATAGTTTTTGTCATTTGTCTGTGGGCTTTAAATCTTAGTAAGTCTGGGAAATCAAAGCTTTTACAACCAGATCACGACTCATCTTGCATTAAGCTCGTGAATGTAGCCCCTGCTTCCACTGGTTGGGAAGGTCCGGCCACTTTGGGTTGTTTGTAGCCTTCCCCTCTACTTTTTTGCAAGAGGCTTCTCCAGGACTCAAACATGTGACCTCATCTTGCATTAAAACCGGGAAAATCAGGACAATATGCTTTTGGGTACTCTGTTTTTTGGTAGATACGTATCATATTATAACGAATTTTACTCCCTCTGTCCAAAAATATAAGCATTTCTAGTTTTTGTCATAGTCAAACTTCTTTACCTTGACCATTAATAATGAAGAATTTATAATATTTTATTGTTTATAAATTATGGTACTAGATTCATCATGAAACAAACTTCATAATGTGTATCTTTTTATATTAGAAATTGTTTAGTTTCAATATATTATTAGTTAATGTTAAAAGAATTTGACTTTGACCAAATCTTGAAATGCTTGTATTTTGGGATGGAGGTAGTATTGGCCATTTGTACCAACCTGTATAGCTTGAAATTTGGCTAATTGTTAATGTGTGACCTATGGTAGGATTTGTCTATAGTTGACGTTTTTTTCATAGTTGTAGATAAATTCGAATGATATATTTTGGAACACTTGCTGTCTAATTTCATTCAAAATATTGGGGGTGTTTGTTATCCTCACTAAGAAATGATCATGCAGTTCAGTTAATGGACACTATTGCTTCAAATATTGAGTCTATAAGAAGAATGACATCTGATCTATGTTTGTAGAAAGATCCGCTTCCAGTGAAAGTCAACAAGCTGACCTCAATCAAGACACAACTCCCATACTCCTTCTATTCTCTCCCGTTCTGCAAGCCAGATACTATCGTTGACAGTGCTGAAAATCTTGGTGAAGTTCTCCGTGGTGACCGCATAGAGAACTCTCCATACACGGTTTGTTCTTTCACCTGGCTTTGATTTTGTTGCTTGGTGCTTCATGAGCTAACATTTTGACATTCCTGTTTTGCAGTTTGAAATGAGGGAACCTCAGATGTGTCAAATTGTTTGCAAGATTTCTGTGGGGGAGAAAGAAGCAAAACTTCTTAAAGAAAAGATTGAAGATGAGTACCGTGTTAACATGTATGTCAAAGTTCATCTTCTTGATTCCCTACATCTTATTCATGCTTATCAGTTGTTGTAAAACTAATTCACAAAATCAACAGGATTCTTGACAACCTGCCTCTAGTTGTTCCTATTCAAAGAGTGGATCAAGAAGGTGCTTACTTTTATCAACATGGATTCCATGTTGGTGCCAAAGGCAAATATTCAGGGGTAAATTATTATCATTTGCTCAATAAATGTTGCATAAATACAAACTCTTTTGTGATGTGGTTCTAAACTTCATTTAATTGGCAGAGTAAGGATGAAAAGTACTTCATCCACAATCATCTGTCCTTTACAGTGAAATACCACAGAGATGAACAAAGGGATGTCTCTAGGATTGTGGCCTTTGAAGTGAAACCATACAGGTGCCGAAGCATAATTTAGAAAATTATGTTTTCAAGTATTTGAGTGTAGGCATCATTCCAGTAGTTATATCTAAACTGAAAAATTGATACGTGTTGCAGTGTCAAGCATGAATATGATGGGCAGTGGAACGATAAGAAAACCCGCCTGACCACTTGTGATCCTCATGCACAACGTGTAATTACATCATCTGACAATCCTCAGGAGGTTATAGTTGGCAAGGATATCATTTTTACTTATGATGTGTATTTCGAGGTCAGAAATATTTGACTAATATGCTCATTCTTTAAATTTATTATTGGAGTAGCTGTTCAGCTTACTGTGCATAAAATCTATCATGGCTATCATTTACTTCTATTTTCTGATTTACCGTGTCTATTTTCAGGAGAGTGATATAAAGTGGGCATCTCGGTGGGATAGCTATCTACTAATGACAGATGATCAAATCCACTGGTTCTCCATTGTGAACTCTCTCATGATTGTTCTCTTCCTTTCTGGGATGGTTGCAATGATCATGCTTCGTACCCTTTACCGAGATATCTCCAAGTATAACCAGCTTGAGACTCAGGAAGAAGCCCAAGAAGAGACTGGATGGAAGCTTGTACACGGTGATGTTTTCAGGCCTCCAGCAAACTCTGACTGGCTCTGCGTTTATGTTGGCACTGGTGTCCAGTTCTTCGGCATGCTGCTTGTCACTATGGTATTTGCTGTGCTTGGCTTCCTTTCTCCATCAAACAGGGGTGGACTGATGACAGCTATGCTCCTACTCTGGGTATTCATGGGTCTTCTTGCTGGATATTCTTCTTCACGTCTCTACAAGCTGTTCAAGGGCTTAGAATGGAAAAGCATTGCCTTGAGAACAGCCTTCACTTTCCCTGGCAGTGTGTTTGCTATTTTCTTCTTCTTGAATGCTCTGATCTGGGGACAGAAGTCCTCTGGTGCAGTTCCATTCACTACAATGTTTGCCCTTGTGCTCCTTTGGTTTGGTATCTCAGTGCCCTTAGTTTTTGTGGGAAGTTTCCTTGGTTTCAAGAAACCTGCTATTGAAGATCCTGTGAAGACAAACAAGATCCCAAGACAGATACCTGAGCAGGCCTGGTATATGAACCCAATCTTCTCTATTCTAATCGGAGGGATCCTTCCTTTTGGAGCTGTGTTCATTGAGCTCTTCTTCATCCTTACCTCCATCTGGCTGCATCAGTTCTACTACATCTTTGGGTTCCTCTTCCTCGTTTTCTTGATCCTAATTGTCACATGTGCTGAGATCTCGATTGTGCTCTGCTACTTCCAGCTCTGCAGTGAGGACTACTTGTGGTGGTGGAGGTCGTACTTGACATCAGGGTCCTCTGCTCTCTACCTCTTCCTTTATGCAACCTTCTATTTCTTCACGAAGCTGGAGATCACGAAGTTTGTCTCAGCCGTTCTGTACTTTGGCTACATGCTTATTGCTTCGTATGCCTTCTTTGCCTTGACTGGTACAATTGGATTCTATGCATGCTTCCTATTCACAAGGCTGATCTATTCGTCTGTCAAGATTGAGTAAAGGGTGCAGCCTCTGTGCCTAATTCTTTATTGCCACGACCAAGATGGATTCAGCAGGGCAATGAATTCAAAAAATTCTACTAGTTGAGCTGTGCATGGCCTTCAGTTTTGGGTTTCAAAGCTGGTAGTTGAAGATGAAATGGTGATTGTTATTGTATGATTAAGGTATTATAGCTAGCTCTGATTCTTGTCTTCTATTCTATTTTGTCTTCTTGGAGCGCTTCGGACCCCAAGGATATGGTTATTAAGCTCGTTGCAGAGCATTGTATATGGATTCTGAGTAATTTCAGGGTTGTTTTCAGATTTGTACTTGTTGACATACATTGAGACTTGCACTAGACAATGATATGATGAATATTCACTTACTGTACTAGAAAGGAGCCACATCGTGCAATCAAATCCCAAGCACAATAATGATGACGGCTCCCTCTCTATTTATCGTAGAATAAATTCTAATTTACTCACTTAAAGTATAGCTAAAATTTAGATAACCTTCTAAACTACTCTCTCTTGAAGCTTTTAAGTTTTTTTAAATTATAAGTTATTTTTACTTTTTTTTGATACACTCTTTTTTCAATATTTTTTTATCTTACTTTTTGTTTTTAGCACATTCTATTTTTTTTATTTTTTTTATTTTTGTGTTCGAACTCAAAACGATTTATAAATCGAGACGGAAAGAGTATTTTTTTTCTATTTACCTCCCTGCTATTTTTGTTCAATTTACTCATAATACAATTTGTTTTTTTTCAATACACAAGAGTAACTTTAACATGGAAATTTTAAAAGTTATAGAGCACATCACAACACGTGTTATGATAAGCTTTATCATTTTTTAAATTTTAATCTTAAAATTATATTTGTATAAAAAAGGATAAATTGTATTAGTGAGTAAATTGCCTTAAACTAAAATAGCATTTTATTGTGATAAACTAAATTAAAAATAGTTTAAAGGGTTATCTAAACTTTTGATATCTTTTAGGTGAGTAAATTAGACTATCATTTATCTTAAGACTAAATGTTGTGCCAGTCGGGAGTCAAGGGTCATTAAACTCCCAAAATGAATATTTGAATCTTTGAACTAGTTGATGCGTGATTGAGGTCCCTTGTATTGAGGTTATCAATTCAGAGGAGCTAAAATACTTAGAATTTACCTCTCCCACATCTGTCCGATCTGAAATCAATAATAGATATCTAATAGCATAGAAACACAAACCGTTCTTGGTAAACAGTGAAATTATTACAGTACTCAAATAAGATAAAACCACCTGCAATGTTAATTCATGGTACTATAGCATCTCACACTCAATTTACTTAGACCGGGTGCTATAGTTCCCTGAACTGAACACACCAATTCAGAGAATTTGCTTCCACGATGATGTGCTATACACAGCACAGGATCACACACTCACATCTTGAATAATTTCGCTGAGTACAGGCTCCAAGGCAACGGTCACTGAGATAACGCCGGTGTGAGATGTGTTCGGCAATTTGAGTGACTTGCAGTACACCTGCCTCGGGTCTTCACCAATCACCGTCGGGCCCAAATCTGATCTAGGGACCTTCAAACGACGCCGGAAAGAGAGAAGTAGAGAAATTAGGGTTTAAAAAAGAGCTAGGGTTTGAAGAAAAAAGTAAAGGTACATTAGATTTTACAATTGAGGGTGCTCTCAATTGGTCGTGAGTCTCTCTTTTATCTTTTTTTAAATAAAGCGAAACTTCTGGTTTCGTCAGAGCTTCTAATTTTACAGACTGTGAGCATCATCGAGATCCCATAACTTTCTTGTCTGGGCTTCAAATTAGGTCATCCATATATCCATTTCGATCCTTTTGACGAGGGCTACATCTTGGAATCTTCAAATTAGGAATTTGGCTTCATTTTCTTATCTTTTCAAGCATTTTTGTATCTTTAGCCAAAATCTTCACAAATATCTCCCACAGCCTGCAAAACATGTATGAAAACACTTCTTGCGAAATAACCATCATTGGACAAAGATTAGATATTTTTCAAAATATTTAATTTTGCCGAAACCAAAACTTCCGATTTGTCATTCCTGAACTTCTGGTTTTGGTCCCTCCGGCAAAGGGCAGAATACTCAATGGACCAAACCTTGACCACGGAGAGAGTGCTCTCACATACTCCGGCTAGGTGCTGGACACTCCGGTAAAGACTTAGCCAATTTTGCTAAAGCGAACCTGTAGAAACCAAAACTTTTGATTTGCGAAACCGAAACTTTTAGTTTTCCCTGAGTGCAATTTTTTATTGTTAACACTTGCTCAAAACATTCACGAACACAGTAATAACGTACATCGATGTGTTTGCTTCGATCATTTAGAACCGGACTTTGTAGAGAGCTATCGTTGACATATTGAAGTGATGCTTCTTCTTCTTGATTCAGCAATTCAGCAAGAAGACACCTCAGCCACATACCTTGTCTAGCTGCTGTCGAAGCAGCTATGAATTCTGCCTCACAACCTGATTGCGCCACCACCTTTTGCTTCTGAAATAACCAAGTGACAGGGCAGTTGCCAAGGAAAAACAAAACCCCATCAGTACTTTTGCGATCATCAACATCACCGGCAGCTAAAAGTCTCCAAAGTTGGAGTGATAAGAAGGTTGGCAATGTCAGTTCCCAGCTTGCCCTTGCAAGGGAGATTACTCATCAATTGGAGATTGCCCAGGATTTTCGCCCCCTCTCATCTTTGGAAATTTGGTTGCGGAATAGTCTGAAGAAGCGTTCTTGGGCGCTTGCCTCGTTCAAGAGAACTATTGCACGTTCGAGATCTCGAAATGGTTGGTTGAAAGAGGGGGACACTAATACAAAACTTTTTCACTTGCATGCTCGGCACCGCAAGAGAAAAAACTATATAGGAAAATTACTGTCAGAAGACCGGGTGGTTACCAGTCATGAGGAGAAGGATTCTATTATACATGATTTCTATAGCAGTCTGCTGGTTCTAACCAAGGTAGAGAGCATTCAGTTGATCTGGACTTCTTGGATATTCCTTCCTTTGACTTAGCAGCACTGGATAGTCCTTTCTCTGACAGTGAGGTGTGGGAGACGATAAAAAGGCTCCCCTCTGACAAGGCTCCTGGACTGGATGGATTCACTGCTCGCTTTTTTAAGTCTTGCTGGAGTATCATCAAGTTAGATATTATGGCTGCAGTTTCAGCCATCGGAAGCAGGAAATTCAGATATTTTGAAGTGATCAACACAGCTTACATCACCTTGATTCCCAAGAAAGAAGCAGCTGTAGAGGTGAAGGATTTTCGACCCATAAGTCTGGTCCACAGTTTCGCCAAGCTTGTCACTAAGCTGTTAGCTAATCGTCTGGCTGTTAAGATGCATGATCTGGTATCTCCTAACCAAAGTGCTTTTATTAAAGGTCGATTCATACAAGATAATTTCATGTTGGTGCAGCAAACAGCCAGATTTTTGCATCAACATAAACAGCCTTCGCTGCTGTTCAAACTGGATATCTCCAAGGCTTTCGGTCTAATCTGGAGGGATATTATCAGTGGGCTGCTTGCTACGTCTTCAACTCGGGTCTTGCTCAACGGGATTCCAGGGAGATTAATAGAACATCATCGAGGGCTCCGGCAAGGTGATCCCTTGTCGCCGATGCTTTTTATTCTTGTTATGGATGTGCTCAGCTATATGTTCAAGAAGGCAGCAACAGAAGGGTTGTTACAACCCCTCTCCTCTAGACCCATTCAACATCGTATTTCACTCTATGCAGATGATGTGGCCTTATTTATCCGGCCATCTGCGAATGATATCAATACAACTTTGGGGCTGCTGCAGGTTTTTGGTGAAGCCTCTGGGTTGCATAATAATGTGCATAAAATCAATGTTTATCCTATCAGATGCGATTCCCCAGATTCAATATCCTCGCTCGACTTGCTGCCATGTCAGATTTCAAACTTTCCTTGTAAGTATCTTGGGTTGCCTCTCTCGCTACACAAGCTCTCGAGGACACAACTTCAGCCTGTGATTGACAGGATCGCGGACCAACTGTCAGGTTGGAAGGCTGAGTTGATGACTAGAGCTGACAGACGAGTTCAAGTGCAATTTGTTCTTACTGGTATGCTCATATATATGGGTATGGCTATTGATATGCCGACTTGGGCCATGAATGCTATAGATAAAATTCGGAGAGCGTACCTTTGAAGAGGTCGCAAAGTGATCAACGATGGACATTGCCTGGTGGCATGGGGTACAGAATGTCGTCCCTTGGAGTTGGGTGGCCTCGATATCTCTAGTCTCAAGGAACTGTGTTGGGCTCTGCGAATGAGGTGGCTGTGGCTACAAAAAACTGACCCTAATCACCCATGGGCCTCCCTTCCACTTCAGATTTCAGCCAAAGTTCGAGCTTTCTTCTCTACTGCACTACAGACTGAAGTTGGGGACGGCACTAGCACTTTATTTTGGGAATATCGGTGGTTGAATGGACAGAGAATAGTGGATCTGGCACCTCGGCTATATCACATTATTCCCAGGAGAAGATCCAAATCAAGGACTGTGTGTGACGCCCTCACTAATAGGACTTGGATTTCTGATTTGCAGGGAGCTCTAACAGTGGGGGTTCTATTTGATTTCTTGCATCTTTGGGATGTCCTCAACAATTTCCATCTGAATGTGGAAGTACAAGAATTTCATCAATGGCGCCTCTCAGCTAGCGGAAAGTTCTCAGTAAAGGGGGCTTATCAAGGACTTTTTGTAGGAGCTGTCCGCTTTGAGCCTTATGATAGGATCTGAAAGTCCTGGGCACCTGCTAAATGTCGGTTCTTCATGTAGTTAGCAGAACTTAACCGATGTTGGACTGCAGATCGTCTGGCTCGTCGAGGACTGGCTCATTCAGAGCGTTATGTATTCTGTGATCAGGTGGATGAATGCATTGATCACATCTTCTGTGCTTGCGTTTTCTCCCGTCAACTCTGGTTCTTTCTTTTGAGGCGAGTTGGACTGCAGGAGCTTTGTCCCCAGCCTGAAGATGTTTCTTTTGGTTCCTGGTGGAGAGCAGCAAGTTCTGCGGTTACTGGTCAGATTAGGCAAGGTCTTAATTCCCTTATTATTCTTGATGCATGGTCCTTATGGAATAACAGAAATCGTTGCACCTTTGATGGACTTTCTCCCAATCTGGCCGCTGTTTTATTTCAAGCTGGAGAAGAGAGCATGTGTTGGGAGATGGCAGGAGCAAAAGGACTCCTCTGAGAGCCCTGTCCTCCATTCCTTAGTTGCTGATGGTCGCATATAGACCGGCTGGGGTGCGTGTACTCTCTGTTTGGGCGCTGTGTCAGCTGGTTACTGTGTTAAGTGTATAGTGTGTGGGCTTTCTGTTGTTGTTGTGTTTTTGTGTTTGTGCTGGACCTGTAAGTGGGGTTCTTTACCTTTTTTTTCTTCTTAATATAATGATACGTAGCTTTCCTGCGTGTTTGAGAAAAAAAACATCACCAGCCAGTCGCTAGATTAAGAGTTCCAGCAATGATTTTGAGAATATGCTTCATTGCCGCTTGATGATGTTGTCTTGGATCTTCCATGAACCGACTGATATACCCTACAGAATAGGCCAGATCAGAACTGAGTGTTTACCAAATACCTGAGACTGCCAACAATGCTTCTGTACTGGGTCGGTTTCACTGCTGGTGCATTGATCTTCTTGCTCAATTTCAGACGAGATTCCATTGGAATGCTGCAGGGATTGCATTCCATCATTTCAGCTTCTCAATAATCTTCAAAGCATAGCCTCCCTGGCTCAATGTGATACCCAATGTACGCGGTTTCACCTCTATTCTAAGGTAGTAACTGAGTAACCTCAGATCACTCCATCTGAACTTGCCCTTCATTTGTTCCTTGAATCTCCTGATCTCCTGAACACTTGAGCGAGTGATGACCAAATGATCGACATAAATTCCAATCACTAACCTCTGACCATTCACTTCAAGGGTGTACACTGCATGCTCATTCTGACTGCGCCTAAACTCATGTGACAGTAAAGTACTATCTAGCTAAGCATACCATGCACGTGGAGCTTGACAAAGTCTATAAAACACTTTGTGAAGCTTGTACACCTTTTCTGGAAACTGCTCATCAACATAACCAGGAGGCTGTCCAACATACACCTCTTCTTGAAGTTCTCCATTCAGAAATGACTATTTAACATCCATACGATGAATTTCCAAGGAGTTATGTGCTGCCACTGCAATCAACAGTCGCACTGTCTCCATTCTTGCCACTGGTGCGTAGACTTGATCAAAATCATTCCCTTCCCTCTGCGCACACCCCTTTGCAATTAGTCTTGCCTTGTGCTTTGTGATGGCACCATGCTCATCTTTCTTGATTTTGAAAACCCATTTCAAATCTATAGCTTTATGTCCTACAGGTAAATCAACCAGAGACCAAGTATGATTCTTACCAATCGATGCGAGTTCCTCTTCCACTGCTTTGCATCAGTGCTATTCTTTCTTTGCTTCACCAACTGATACTGTCTCTTTAGCTGACAGCACATGAAGTTCCTCGACAATGCGCTCTGCTCGCCCAGGGGCCTGACATGGCCCAAGGATATCGTTGATGTCGCGGAACCGCATTGGATCCCCTTCATCATGATCCTCGTCGAGCTGCTCGCTGTAGCCTGGAGGTGGCGAGACAAATTCCACCTCCCCTGATCTTGTTGCAGCTGGTGTTCCTGGCTCAGGACGTGTTCTTGAAACTGCCACCTGACCTGCTGGCTCATACTGATTCACAGCAACCTTCACAGTGAATGGCTCACCATCAAGTTCTCCCTCATACCCTGCACCCGACCAATCCCACTGAGCACCTTCATCGAACATCACATCCCTTGTGATAAGAACTCAGCGACCAACATAATCATAAACTCAATAGGCCTTGGAACCTTCTTCATAACTAATGAACATTCCCTTCTGGCTTAATATGAGCAACACAACCAAACATGCGCATGAAGTGCACTGCTGGAGCTCTTCCATGCTACATCTGATAAGGTGTCATTCCACTGACACCTCGAGTGGGCGATCTGTTCATTATGAACAAGGTAGTGGAGACAGCTTCACCCCAGAACTCACTAGGCATGTTCTTGGCTTTCAACATACTTCGTGCCATTCCGACAATTGTCTGATTCCTTCTCTCCACAACACCATTCTGCTGCAGTGAATATGAAGCTGTTAACTGTCGGGTCACACCTGATTCATCACAATGGTCAGTGAAAGCAATTGAATTGAATTCACCTCCCCTATCTGTTCTGAATGCTCGCAACTTACACCCACTCTGCACTTGTGCTTTCTTCTGGAACTGTCAAATTGCAGCTGTAGCTTGATCCTTAGTGGATATCAAAGTCACCCACATATAGAAAATGCGATCATCGACCAGCAGCAGAAAATATTTCTTGCCTCCTGGCATGGCCGGTGTCACTTGACCACAAAGATCCCCATGCACCAGGTCCAGTTTGTCTTCTGCCCTGTACTTGGCTTCACCTGGAAGTGGTTGTCGACATTGCTTCCCAACAAGACACCCTTCACACACCTGAACAACACTCCCTCCAGCTCTTGGTTCTCACCATTCTTGCAGGTGAACAAGATGGTCCCCCGACCTTCAATCTCGACCACTTAGTTGTTGCCGAATCGGACATTTCCCCTGGTGTTGAGCTTGGTGAAGGCTGATCTACTCCCCTCATATGATTGTTAGCGCCAGTGTCGAGAATCCAGCGCTCTTGGTCCTGCTCCCCAACAGAAGAGAGCTGGGCGAACACCTTCGCTTCCACGATGTGCACTGGTTCCAGATCCGCTGCCTCCGCAGCCGCCTTGCCGGCATCGCGCGAGGTTGCCGGTGGAGACTTGATCCGGAATTCTTGGGCCCTGGCAACAAGCAGCGAACCCTCTTCAATCTCTTCCTAGGCCACATGTGCCTGCTCCTTCTTCTTCTTCTTCTTGGTCCGGCATTCCCTGAACCAATAGCCTTTCTTCCCGCAGCTGTGGCAGGTGTCGTCGGCCTGGTCTGACGGATTTGATTTCCCATCAAGCCTGCACCCGCCATTCTTCTTCCCTTGCTTGTTGCCGTCACCGCCACCATTTTGGCCTCCTCCACCCTTTCCACCGCCTCCACTGGAACCTTCTTCAGATTCCTGCAGACGGAGATGTGCCATCCACTCCTCCTCAGTAAGGAGCAGTCGGCCCTTGTTGTCGATGGAACCCTGAGGCCTCTTCCTCTCTTCGACTGCCCGCAGCCTACCGGTCACCTCTACCACGGTGAGCTCGTCGATGCCGAGGAGAATTCAATTGAAATTGCGACCTGCTCAAGATGCACTAGGACTACATGGAGCATTTTCTTGATAATATCAGCATCAGACACCATATCACTGAGGAAGACGATGCACAGCGAGAAATCATCAACAGACTCCCCTTCCTTGAAGGTGATTTCGCTGAACTCTCACGGCAGCTGCTTCGCATTAGCCTCCTATACACGCCGGACGCTGATCCGCCAAGACTTGATCATCTCCCACGCAGATCTTGCCATCCTCTGCCGAGCGAATCCAGCATTTCCGGCGGCACCGATCGAAGGATCGCCGCGAATGCCAGGCAATCGTTGTGGTATTCTACTTCTTCTCCTTCCTCCGCTCGATCGCTTGCCATATCCCTTGCGCCTGCATGTTCACCTTCATTATCAAGGCTCAATCATCATAATTGGTCCTCGTGAGCATGGGATATTGCACAGACGCGGCACTCTCCTTCACGACCTGCTCGACGACGCACCGGCGACTGTCATCACGAAGCCGCCTCTTAGCGGTGGTGATGGTGAGCAAGACATCGTCCGGTCTGGACTCCAGGACGCCATGATCGATCTTCCGGTCTGATACCACTTGTTAGAGCAAATCTGTGATTTTCTCACCGCCGGCAAGCTCGGCACAGTGAGCACGAATGCGCATACATGTACACTGAAGATAGGTGAAGTGCGCTGTGAAAACTGAGCAGCTTTTCTGTTATCCTTCTCTCTATTTCAAAGAAAAATGCATACAACTGAAACCAGAACTTGTGCACCACGAGTGACCACACACTACTCTCCACTAGCCTGAAGAAACAGTAAAAGAAGACCCCAAGTGAACACAGCACTTCATTAGGCCGTTATTTGCCAGCTAAGTCTGAATGACTAGTGTTGACACCCAAAAGTTGCGCGCTAAGAATATCGGAAGTTCTGATTTGATAGACCGAAAATGGCCAAAAATATCTAAATTCCGTCCCATAATGATTATTTCACAAGAATTTTTTTCCAACATGTTTTTCAGGACGTGAAAGATATTTTCGAAAAGTTTGGCTAAATTCTACTAGAGAAGGAAAGAAGTTCTTAAAAAGACATGAAGATGAAGCCAAATCCATGATTTGAAGGTTCAAGATGCAAGCCTCGCCGAGATGATTGAAATGGATATATGGGTCATCTATTTCGGAGACCGGATGAGGAAATTATGGCCTAGCAAAAAAATGTTCGAGTCGTCATCGGAGTGTCCGGCAATGTGCCGAAGTATCCTGTACCGGAATATCCGGCAAGCTCTCTCTGGACCTGAAATTTTGCCCACCAGAGTATCTGGCACATTGCTGGAGTGTCTGGTACCGGAGTGTTCGGTACATTACCGGAGTGCCTGGTAAGCCCTCTCTAGAACTAGGATTTTTCCTACCAGAGTGTCCGGCAATGTGCCGGAGTGTTCGGTACCCAAGGTTGGTTTTTCGTAGTTTTAATAGCAGTTTAGATCTAATTGTTTCCTAATTAATAAGATATGTGGTTCCACAAGATAAGATCATCTCACCTCTATATAAAGAGGTCCAAGGCCGATTGACAGATGCCCATCTCCAATCGTGAATCAAATGTCTTTACTTTTATCCCTTTTATCGTAATCTCTTTCAAACCCTAGTTTCTGTACTTCCTTTGTCCTGGCGACGTTTGAAGACGATCCGGCTGGCTTGCCGAGCTGAATCAACCCTAGAAAGATTTTGCTCTGACGAGGTCCCTCCCGAGCTTGATCTTTCAGGTGCTGTTGTGATTGTAATCAGGCGATCCCGTTGTTCTGCACACGGACGTGTATGTGGTGTGTTGACCCGGATCTTTTTGGCGTTAACAACTACCTCTACTAACTAGAAATAAACTGTAATAAAGGATAACTGAATATGCTGGGATTATCTGACAAGAGTGTGGTCCCTAGCAGTCACCCCAATAATCAATTTAGAATCACTATGTACTGATGCTGCATCATATTTACCTGAATGCTCAGATGCATCTCACTGCTAGCCTTCACTAGCAGCGAACACCCAACAATCTCTTCCTTGGATCAGAGTCGCGGAGAAGTACAAGGATGTTTGCTGGCTTGCTGCAACAAGTCAACTCGTGCAGCAGCGCAAGGGATGGCTTGGGTAGGCCAAGCATGGCCTTCATCAGCGGGACTCAGTGGCCTGGGTGGATGAGGTGTGGCAGCAGCGGTAGCCGGTGAAGGTGGCGTGACAGCAGCAGGAGCGGGCAGCGGTGGCTCGGGCAGTAGGCGGGCGGATCAGACAACTGAGAGATAAGGGATGATGTGAAACGATAAGGCGCCGAGAAAACAAGATGTTTTAATAAGAGAAGATAGTTCGGTCTAAATGATAAGATGCCATTACAGTTATCGGGATCATATACTCCTGGTGCCTATGGCCAAGTATAAATACGAAGACCCAGCTATGAATCGTGGCCCATGGGCCAACTTACGACCCACGAAGGACTTCATCGTATCAAGCCCCGAAGAGTTAATCCGACCCCCTAGGGTCGGGATTGCCCGAAGATGTCATCTGGCCTCCGATAGCCAAATTCGCCCGAAGACACCGGCCCAACCTTCTGAGGCTGGGGCCAGATGACAACAAAATCCGACCACCAACCGTCGGGGAACCGCCTTATGAGTCCGACCTAG
Organism: Zoysia pacifica; assembly: GCA_001602315.1. NCBI lineage: Eukaryota > Viridiplantae > Streptophyta > Magnoliopsida > Poales > Poaceae > Zoysia > Zoysia pacifica. The sequence goes on along the minus strand of BCLH01001715.1, from coordinate 26,863 downwards.
AGGGTCGACCACCGCCTCAGCTACCAACCTCTGATAGGCACAGAGATTTCTGACACTGTGTGACAGGCGATAAAGCAACTTTTGTCCCTCAACGCTAGACAAAGGAAAGATGAAGGACACCGGCAAGATGATCTGGCGCCGGAGGACACTAGAGAATAAACTTCGAGATGCTCGTGGCACCACTCGTCAGGGGGCCAACTCGGTTCTGTAGGCTCTAAGCCTTGTAAGCCCAGCCCGACCCCTATATAAAGGGACGTCAGGGGCTTTAGATGACAGGTGGTAAGGTCAAGATTAACATAAGACACACACACCACGCACGTGTTCTAGGGTTCTTGCTCGTGCAGAGACTCTACCGCCATTGTAACTCTTTTTCGAGTTTATACGATCCACTCTCTCCCCTAGACGTAGAGTACTACACCTCCGTAGTAGCCAAAACCAGATCAAATTTCTGAGTCTTGCGTAGACTAGGCCACATTAACAAGAAGAGCACCCGAATCTCTCTCCCTATTCATAAATCGTACTGTGCCGGTGAATGAATCACCGACAATAGTAAATCTTAAATGCTCATGTATCTTGAATAATCTTTTAGGCAAAGACAGGAGTCACAAAAATTTATGATTTACTCCCTCCGTCATTTTTTACTTTTCGAAATCATGTTTTATTATTCATCTTATTCAAATTTTTTGTGATGATTATTTATTTTGTTTTATCATTAGAAATATTTTAAGTATGACTTATTTGCACAACTTTTTTAATAAGACGAAAAGTCAAATGTGATTTTTAAGAGTCTAAAAAAGATATTCATTTTGAGACATAGCGCGAGAGTATTATTAAAGCCGATCTGAAGATGTGGCTTCACCTTTTATAGATGAGATTAGCCCATATGACCTAACCAAACATCGAATATAGCTCTGGGTGCTAGCAGCTGTACTCTGTGTGAAAGGATATAATATAATTTTTAAACATAAATATTGTTTTCGGTGAACACAGAATGGATAGTGGAGCAATGGCCTGCATTACTGTTCATTCATGTCTGACGGGACGTCCGTCTCCGCAGGAAGCTTATAGTTTCGCTTGCACTTAGGGCTTCAACCCCTCCTCGGTGGGGATGAAAATCCCGATAAAGGACAATTCCTAGCCTGAGCCTCAGGGATAAAAAGTACCAGCATTTAATAGATATTCAAAAAGTCAGAATAAATCAAACAATCTTAAAATATTATTGGAATCCATAAAAAGATGTTTCACTATTACCATCATCCAGTGAGTTTGAAACAATTGTACTGATCAAACCATTCAATTGCATGATTGAAGTACTAGCACAACAAGCAATGCTTTGGTACAAGAAGAGATAAAAATCCTGCAACACAACTGATTGTCCATATAGATGAGATGTTTCTAAGTGCAACACAACTGATTTGTCCACATATATAGATTAACATGTATAGCATCCAAAAACTCCTTAGATATTATAGAAAAATGTGAACCCCCGCCCCCACGCCCCACAGACACACATGACTCTGTTAATCCAAACTAGGCCTGAATGACATCAAAGTAGAAAAGATGGTAACTTAGGTTAAATTGTGTTAACCAATAGACGCAGATGGTAACTGAAGGGAGTCCGGTCACATACTCAGGATATGAAGCAGATAACTGAAGGGAGTCCAGTCACATACTCAGGATATGAAGCAGATTTTACCACAACTACATTTTGAATGGAAATGGAATTGATGCATACATTGTTGCCTTGCCATCAATCTAGGTGCTTTGCTCAAATACCTTGCTCTACTTCTGAAACATGATAAGGAGCAAAATTACCTTATGGTGCAAAGTGCAGTATTATTTATAATAAAGAGAAAATAAACAGTAAAGCTGCAAAAGAATTGACACGACTTTCACTTGATTTCACAGCCTGTGACTTCTGGCGATCTTCATTGTTTAACCTTGAAGCAAATGATCCAGATCACGCAATGGATTAAACTCCCAAAAGATAAAATTTGTTCTGTAACTTGGTCATGGCTTCCAAACCTAATCCAAAGCTTCATTTTGACAAATTCCTATATGCTTCCACCCCTGATCTATAGTGCTGTACACTGTTTGTTTAGTCCATTAAATTAATTCTACGGCTAAGAATTTGAAATAGAAGTATAGAGTTCCATCTTCCTGCTGCTTTCAATCAGTACCGTCTTCTGTTATCATGAAGTCTACATGCAATTTACTGAAAAATATTCAACCCCCAGTGCTGATAGGAAACATTGGCTATCACTTTTTTCCAATTTTTCATTTTATTACTAAATAGTGCTACTAACAGACAGAACTTACTGGCATTTGACAACTGAGCGAAGGCGTCAGCTGAGAGCGAGCGGAAATCAAGATCTCACTCCACCGTGCTAGCACTCACTACTAAATTTTAACCCTTTAGCCAGGCTCCACATTGCAATGACATAAATTTTGTTGCAATATAAAGGTGTTATTGCTACATTTTTCAAATTTGATGGCAATAGAGGACAATATTGCTATGATTATATTTGCGTTGTAATTTCAATAAAAATTGTGGCAATAAATAGATTATATTGCCAGAGCTTATAGTTTTGTTGCAAACTGTCGTTAATATTGCCTCAAACAAATATGGTTGTGATAAATTTTATTTTAGTTGCAATATTTGTGTATAATTACAACAATTTTCATAATCATTGCGAGTATATAAAATCTTGCAACATGTATAGTACGTTGTTTGAACTGTCAATTTCATTGCGGAAGTCTTTTCTCTTTTGCAACCCCAAACTTATACATTGCAAAAGTTTTTTCTCTTTTGCAACGCAAACCTTATATGTTGCAAACATTTTTCTTCTTTTGCAATGCAAAATTTATACGTTGCATCTAGTAGGTATGTATTACCGCAAAATTTATAGTGTGGCGTATTTTATTTATCATATCATAAAAATATTTAATAAATTAAGATTGCTAGGTTTTCTTTCATGCATGGCATGGCATATTTTATTTTTCTGCATTGATTTTAGCAGCATTGAAAAATGTTAAGAGCTATATAAATAAAAATAGAAATAAAATTAGAAAAGAAAATAAAAGAAAGACCGCTCAGATTGCAATAGTCTTTGTTGCAAAGGTATTGTTCAAGGCAACATTATCTATCGTGACGGTCCATCCTATGGCAATATTAACTATCACCATGACATTACTCATGGCAATAGTATTTATTGCCATGGTCATATATCTGGTATCAATTATCTATTGCGATGGCTCTATATCGTCATGACAGACATACATTTTGCAACAAAAAAAATCAATTCAAGGCACAAACTTGACCACGCCAATACTTGCCACGCCTGCCAACGAATGCAATTCGATTGCAAATACTATATATTGCAACAATTTTGACCTTATTGCAGCGTTTTGTTGTTGTCTATAGGTCAAACCTTAGTAGTGGTACTACAGTTCTCTCCCCCCTCCCCCAAATCGTAGCCACACGACCCACACCAGCACCACCTGCAGGTTAGCACTACTAGCACAGGCTGCAAGTTTTAGAAGCTTCTAGAAGGTTCTGGATACAGCTTGGAAGAAGAGAGAAGGAAAAGTAAAGGAAATCGAGCAGAGCCAAAGCTCGCCGCTGCCGCCTATTCGTTCTTTCCTTCGATGATTCTCACTGGTGTCGATGTTGCTCTTTTTTTATAGTGACAAAGGCAGCCCAATTCGAAAGTGTTCTGGACATACTTGTCCCAGCGCTCTCTATCCGCTTCCACTTCCGTCTCCCAAAACCCAGCTACAGTTGAGAGAGGCGACTCGAAGGCGATCTTAGCTCCGGCGTCAATTCGGCTGGCTCCCACTCTTCTTCGGCAGCCTCCTGGCTGCAGGAGATGGATGGGAGCGGCCAAATCGGCATCCAGTTTGTATAGCCCTTCTATCTAGTAGATTAGTAGATAGGTTAGGGTTAGCTTTGCTCCGATCTTCGTTGTCTATGGAGGTTGAGTTTTTTTTTTTTTGCTGCGGAAGCTCCCATCGACGTCGTTGACGGCCTATTTTGGTGGGTTCCTTAGTGGCAGTTTGTTGTCCTCAGAGCCATGCTGACTCTGATGTCTGTTAGTTTTTCGGGGATGATGCCAAGGTGGAGGTTGCGGTGTCCTGGCCGGATTGAGATCTTTCGGGCTTCCCTCTGTCTCGGTGGTGTTCTCCTCCAACACCACTGACGAGCTTGTGAAGTCGGGGTCCGGCGAGGTCGGCTTGTCTGGTGGAGGCAGTGCATTGTCTCCATTGATGTCTTGTTGACGTTGGCGGCATTGTGCGGAGGTCCAGCGGCTTCAGCCGGCCGCTTGGAGGCTGGATCTGGCCGATGTCCTTGCAGTCTTTCGGTGAGGTGTCTTGTTTCAGTTGCGGGTGCCTGACCGTTGTTCTTTATGCTCTAGCTATCTATTTCGGCTCTCCTCTTCAAAGCTTTGAGATGGAGGCTCCCAGGTGGTACTCCCCGTTGCTTTTTTCAGGCTTCAACGGTGGTCCGAAGGATCGCAGCAACGTCCTTGGTGGTCGTGGCAGCATCGAAGCTTCTTCCTCTCCAGCGGAGCTCATTTCTATGCTAGACTTCGACGACCCTTTTAGCGTCTGTTTGGGTCCTGTGTGGTGCTAGTTTCAATTGGTGTGTCGATTGTCTGTATTTGTGTTTGTACTTCCCTACTTCATGAATACAGATAATGGTTTATAAAAAAAAGGCTGCCCAATTCCTCGGTGGCCCGTTGGATGACCAAGGTCCCTAACACATCCATTTTTATTTTGATGAACTCCTACAAATTCAAAGGTTATCATTTATCTTAATCAATTTAGAGGTGAGTGTTGTTTCTAGTTTTCTGATTGGCAACAATGAAGTTTCAGCTTGTCTGAAGCACGGCCGCGATTGCTTGGACAGTAGTCGGTGGATGTGGCTGAAGTCACACCGACTGAAGCCAGGTTATCTGGACCCCATCCTTCTTCACCGGAGGCACAGAACCACCATTGTCAGGCACGGTTGCTGAGGCAGAAGCGGGTTCATGATCCAATGATGCTTGCTGCTGTCAACGCCATGACCAGTATGCACTTGCTTACTACCACACCACCCTCGCAGCTACTGCTCCTCTTCTCGCTCCCCGCTATACTATGGTCCAGCCGCACGGCTGGCTGAGGCAAGTCACAGCCTCACAGGGCTTCCAGATCCACCGAGTGCAGCTGGTGGGGAGTTTTGAGAGAGCTAGTATTGCTCCCCATAATGGCTTTGACATACAAAAATTCAACTAGCGAATGTAAAATAAGTATCACTCTGTCGACAATGAACAGAGGAAAGAATTTGGTTCTATTTGGTACAACTTATTTACAGAAATAAGTAAAAGTTATGTCAAACAACAAACTTATTTTACAGCATATTAGTTCAGCAGATTCACATTATGAAAAAGACAACTTATTTTTCAACAGTTTTTCACCAGCTGTTTAGATAAAATTACTTTTTAACAAGTCCTAATGGGAGATATTACAGTGCTTGACAGGTACTGGAGGTATCTCCCTATCCTCAGTTAATCTCAGCCGCTAATTTTTAAAATTTTGTACCGAACCCACTATTTTTGGTACCGAGCCCACCATTTTGGTACCTTTAACCAGGTACCTCTCTATTTTTAACCATCAGATCTAATCAAATGGACAGAGTGATTAATTTCAAGCATTGTAACATCTCTCAGTTCTAATTGTACCAAATAGGATCTTCATCCTAAAATCTGGTCCACTTAGTTACCCATCAGGTCGGAGTAAGGGCCTTTGACGAACTATATCATTAAAGCCCAAATGTCTCCATTTTTTTTGATAATGGAACCAAGGTTCCGGCCGCTACACCAGGGGTGATGTACAAAGCATTTCATTACAAAAGAAGCTTTGAGGCTCGACAAATATGAGGACTAAAAAACAAGACAACGACTACGTAGGTCCAAAATATGGAAAGAACAAGAATAATTATTCTTCAATTCTATTCCTAAACCTCCAACCAAACTTAGCAAACATCTCCATGATCACCGTTTCCCATAAACAGCATCCTAGTTTCAGATTTGCCCTTTCTTCTTCATTATGTAGCAAAGACCACCACCTTATCCAATGAGTTGTTTGGAAGATCACCTGTAAATAAGATTTTGAGTTAGTGCAATTGAACACCATATCATTCCTATTCAACCATATTGCCCAACATAAGGCTGCCACACCTAATATAATTTGATTTTTGACTTTTGTTGGTATACCATGAAGCCAAGAATCAAACATATGTGATGTGCTATCAGGTGATTGAATTCCAAATGTGATATGCACAGTGTTCCAAATGAATCTAGAAAAATGACATTCAAAAAATAAATGTTGTATGAATTCTGTACAGTTACAAAAACAACATTTAGTACCCCCTTGCCAATTCCTTTTTGCGAGATTTTCCTTTGTAAGAATAACACCTTTATATAGATACCACAGAAAGGTTTTTAGTCTTCAGTGGCAATCTAGTTTTCCAAAGTGGGGTTTTTTATAGGAACGATCCCATCTTGGATTACAGCCCAATACAAGGATCGTACTGAGAACAATCCATTCTTATTTAAATGCTATTTAAAACTGTCCCCACTTTCTTCCAAATTAATGAAAAGCAATACTTGCTACTAACTCATACCAATTCTTTAGATTATCATGTATTAAAGCTCTCCTAAAGGAAACATTCAGTTGTCTTGTACTTAATACATGTGCCACTGTCACATGTTTCCTTCTCACTAAATTGTAAAACGCCAGGTATTTTGTTCCTAGCGGTTTATCTCCTATCCATGTGTCCTCCCAGAATCTAAGTGGGGTGCCATCATGTAGTAAGAAAGAGCCTCCTGCTAAGAATTGATCTTTTACCTTCATTAAACCTGACCAAAAAATGTGAGTCTCCCGGTTTCTTCACCACTTGAGTAAGAGTTTTATTGGACAGATATTTCTTCCTTAGTAGATTCTGCCAAACACCCTCCTCATTAGTAAGTTTAAATAACCATTTACCTAGGAGGCTTTTGTTCTAGATTTCAAGATTTGTTATTCCTAGCCCACCTAGTTCTTTGGGCATACATACTACATTCCACTTAGCAAGTTATACTTCTTACGTTCATCACATTGCCAAAAAAACCGAGATATATAGTAATCCAATTTTTTGAGGACTCCTTTAGGAACCTTGAAAAAGGATAGCATGTACATTGCTAGACTAGTTAGAACCAAATTGATCAAGACCAACCGACCCCCAACGGATAGTAGTGTTCCTTTCCAACTACTAAGCTTTTTCTGGAACTTCTCAATTATTATCCAATCTTTATTTGACAACTTTTTGTGATGCATAGGAATGCCAAGATATCTAAAGGGAAATCCTCCACTTTTACAGCCAAAGAGTTGAGCATATTCATGTTCAAAGTCTTTAGCCTTGCCATAGTAAAACATTTCACATTTATGAAAGTTAATTTTTAACCCGGATAGTTGCTCAAAGGTGCTTAAAACTAGTTTAAGATCTCGAGCTCGTAACAGGTCATGTTCTAGAAAAAGTATGGTGTCATGTGCATATTGCAGGATAGACAATCCAACTTCTACTAAGTGTGGAACTACTCCGGCAAAACACCCACTATTTTTGCTTCTATCAATTAGAGTGGCAAGCATATCCGCCGCCAAATTAAATAGGATGGGTGAGAGAGGATCCCCTTGAGGAAGTCCTTTTTAGGATTGAAAGTAGTGGCCAATATCTTCATTGACTTTAATGGCTACACTCCCTCCTCGGATTATTTGATCAATCCATTGGCACCATCTCTGAGAAAAACCTTTCATCCTTAGTGTTTGTTGGAGAAATGACCAACTTACCTTATCATACGCCTTTTCAAAGTCTAATTTCAGAATAACACCATTTAAATTTTTCCTATGTATCTCATGAATAGTCTCGTGAAGGATTAAACACTCCTTCCATTATATTCCTGCCTGACATAAACGCAGTTTGGGATGGCTTGATCACTTTTTGAGCTACTAGAGCTATCCTGTTAGTAATGACTTTAGTGAAGATTTTAAAACTGACATTTAGTAGGCATATAGGTCTAAATTGTTGAATTTTTGTAGCTTCCTTCAATTTTGGAACCAAAGTAATTATTCCAAAATTAAGGCTGTATAAATTTAGATTCCCCTTATGAAACTCATTAAAGAGAGCCATTAGATCTCCCTTAATAAGCTCCCAGAAAACTTGATATGACTCAGCAGGGAAACCATCAAGTCCCGGTGCCTTATTATGTTCCATTTGAAAAATCGCATTTTTAACCTCATCTTCTACAAAATTTGAGGTAAGAATACTATTTTCTTCATTCGAAATTAGAGGAATATCATCCGTAACCGACTCCATCATGGAGAAGTTGTTGTTTCGGGAGCTCCAAAAAGGCCTCTGTAATAGTCGGTGATATATCGTTTAAGATTTTCATCACCTTCTATGAGACCTTCTTCCTGTTCAAGTTGGAAAATTCTAGTTTTTCTATGCTCACCATTTGCAATGGAATGAAAGTATTTGGTATTACAGTCACCTTGTAACAACTTAGTTGTCTTAGCTCTCTGGTACCACTTAATTTCCTCCTCTCGTAAGAGCTGCACTAAGCGCTCTTTTAATCTACGTTTTGCATTCAGCTCGTCAAAAGAGAGATTTTCAGATTCAGCCTTTTTGTCTAAAGCTTCAGCTTTTTTTAATTATTTCTGCCTTTTCTTTTTTATATTTACCACTAGTATGTCTAGCCCATCCTCGAAGGAACTGTCATAGGCGTCGTATTTTGGACTGCCACTTTTGCAAAGGTGTCTTTACTCTATTTTCATGAATCCAAACCTTTTTAACTAAAGCTGAGAAATCATCACGCATAAGCCACCCTAATTCAAACATGAATAGTGGTTGCTTATTGTTGACATCCAAAATTTGCATCTTGGGAAGACCAAAAGTTCTGGTTTCCCGAACCGAACCCTCCGGTTTGTAGACCGAATACGGTAGAAAATATCGAAATCCTGTCCGATAAAGATTATTTTGGAAAAATTGTTTTCCAATATGTTTTTCAGGACGTGGAAGATATTTTCAAAGATTGTGGCTAAATTCTACTAAAGAAGGAAAGAAGTGCTTAAAAGGATATGAAGATGAAGCCCTCGCCGAGACGATCGAAACGGATATATGGATCGCCTAATTTGGAGACTAGACGAGGAAATTACGGACTTAACAAAAAATGTTCGATTCGCCACCGGACTGTCTGGCAAAGTGTCAGAGTATCCGGTACCATAGTGTTCGATACCGTAGTGTCCGGTAAGCCCTCTCTAGATACGGGATTTTGCCCACCGGAGTCTCTGGCAATTGCCAGAGTGTCCGATACCTGAAGTCTTTTTTTTGATAGTTTTTACACCAAATCGGAGCTAATTTGTTTTCTAATCAAGGAGATCCGTGGCTCCACGGGTCTGGACCACCCCATCTCTACATAAAGAGGCCTAAGGCCGATTGAGGACATAACCCAATCGATTCTACCAAGTACCCTTTACTTTTTACCTCTCTAAACCCTAATCCTCTTCCAACCCTCTATGTTGTTCATCCACCAGTCTCCACGGTCATAGATGATGTCCTAAGACCAGCCGGCCGACCTAGGACACGTTCGGCGATGCTCACACCCAGACGGGGTCCCTCCCAGACGGGAGATTTAACTGTTTTTGCTAGTTTGCTCATAAACTAGTCGTTCTTCGCCACGAAAGCGCGTCGTCTACCACTTTGCAGGTTTGGCCATAAACATAGCCGTCCTTCACAGCGAAATCGTGATACCTACCTCTTTCCGAACTGATCAGAGGTGACCTCGCCGATCTGGTCCGTTGCGACCACCACGACCTAGTGCTCTCGGTGCGTTGATCCGGATCTCTTCAGCGTCAACACACTTTTTGGGACTCCGCTGGGGACGATCATTCAGTTTTCATCGTAGCAACCGAATTTTTCTAACCTAGCCTTTTCTCTAATTAATCCATCTTTGTGATTCGTCAGCACCATCGCGCTTGGCCTCTTTGGGCCGATTGCATCTATTTGCGGTTGTTCTTATTCTTGTTGCGGGTTTTAATCGTGAGAGCTAAGAATAAAGACGAAGGAATCAAGACTACCTTGTTGTTGCGGTTTGATCAAGTCGATTAGAGGCAAACACATGGCAAGTTATCCGTACCGCCACAATCAACCTGAGGTAAAATTTGCAAATGAGATGTCAATGCTTAATAGTTTTGCAAATGCTACACATTCCTATATTGATGTTGCTAGACATAATGATGGGCATGGTGCATCATTTAGCCATTATTCAAGTATGGATCCTAGTCATGCATCACTCTTGTTTCATAACGCATTTGCTCCAAGTTTTAGTGATACTAGCAACACTCAATATGGACATAGTTATACATAGGCAATAGAGCTGTCTCATATGCCGATTGACATTCATCAAAGTCATGCCAACTTGAAGAGTTTGGCCAACTTTTATGAAACACCACATACTAATAGTTCCATGAATGCCCAATATGGTATTTTTTTTCTTTCAATGCATCGGCAACAATTGCACCATCTATGATAGCTTCATATAATATGCCGATATATGACACATATAGTCGTGCTAGTTCATATTTTTCATTTAATTGTTCTCAAGTGCCATATGATGCCTCGCATATTACTAGAGTGGAGGTTGCACCTACAAATTCAGTATTGTACTCAAATCTTAATGGTCATAATTCAACTCCTTATGCTACTGAAAATTGTGACTGAATTAATGAAAATTTAACGAGCATCCACATACCTCCACATGCTACACTTGCATACACTTCACCTACTAATTCAGCTTTAAGTGCAAATAATAATCATGGCCGAATGGGTGAAAACTCAATAATGGCTTCTATGTTCCCTCAAGATGCTTTTTTAAGTATAGAGAAGAAAGTGGCTGCTGTTGTTGCAAAACATCTCACAAGAATCAAAAGCCGTTTTCATAAAAAGCCGATTGTTAATGAATTGTCGGCTACAAGTGAGATTGAGGCACTAAACATAGCTACACATGAGGATATCAAATGTAAAAAGGTAGCTATGTTTATTTTTCCTAAAGAGGTTATATGTTTGTCAAGTGATTATTCCATTATTCATCGACCTCAACCCATAACCGAACAAGGTTCGGTTAACAAAGGGCATCAACGAGAGCATGGAGACAGAGACGAAAGGAAGATGAAGGCGTTGCAATACCACAGTTCAATTTATGTCAAAGTTCCTCGTCTCTCCAACACATTTGATAAGGTATGCTTTACAAGTACTTTGCTTAATTCCCAATCAGCTATAAATTTTTAGTTAATACATACATTAGTACTGCCATAGAAAATAATGCTAAGAGATCGATTGAGGATGCTAATTTACTTGTTAGCAACAAAGAGTCTTTACATAGTGTCGGTCCATGCATTATAAAAATTAGAAAGGCCGATAACAGTAATGTTTTAGCATCCAAAGTTTCAACCTCATCATTGCCTCAGTTGTTATCCAAATGGTTTACTTGTGGTCATTCGGGTCTTAAAAGAACAAAATCAAGATTAACCGATGTTGTAAAAACCGATACTAGTGTAGTAAAAGATTCTAAAGCATCCGGTAAAAATGACACAAGTAAATGTGTAGCCGAATGGGATGAGAAATCTGAACCATTCGTTTGCTTAGTATTAAAGCCCTCTCCTCAAAAGAATCGGCTAAAGAAGATGAAGTACACTTTTGATTTGACTTTGTGTGATGATCTATTTGATAACTTGCTTGAGAATAGTTTTATTAGGCTCATACATCACAAAGTTATTTCATCACTGCAAGATGTAGGAAAATGAGCATATTGCAAGTGGCATAATTCTTTTGAGCATAGTATGAAGGATTGCAATATGTTCCGTCAAAAAGTTTAATCGACCATTGATGGAGGACGATTGGCTTTTGGGGAAACACATAAGGATGACCAATTGGCCCCAATTGGTCTCGATAGCAAAAGCACGTCAAATTAGCCACAGGCTGGTTCATCTGAAAATAACGAGTTGACTCTTAGTAAAAACAAGTTAACGCCCTTCGATAGAGTGCAGTTGCCGATGAGATTCCTGATGATATTATTAAAGGTCATGATTTTACGAAGATTGTAAAAGATCCATCGTGCACTGGGGGCAACATAAAGTTTTCGAGCTTGCTCATGGGCGATTGATCTCAAATCTGCCAAATTCAGCAAAACCAAAAAAATCAGAGTCTCAAGTTCATTTTGGTTCTCGCAAGATCAACAAAAAGAACATAAATTCAGGAACCAATTTGGAGAAGGTTAACAGAGGTAGATTCCATGGCCAAAGCAGGGGTAGAAAGGCAAAGCTTACTTTTGAAGAGCTTTTGGCTAAATATGTAGAAAAGATAGATGCAAAGAATGATCATAAACCAAATCGCCCAAAGCCATCAAGAGTGCCTCCACAATACAAATATGATGATTCAAATCGGCAAAGAGAGAGAGTTTATTCGAAGGATTCATATCTTCCTTTTACGCCGATTGTACCACCTCCATATGGATCTCACACTGTAGCTTGTCATCCTTATGCATCATGGGGGTGGTATGATCCAAAGATGCAGCATCAATCATATCATCAACACGATAACACTACAAGAAAGCAAACGACCGGAAGACAACCATATTCGAACGACAGTTTCGATAAAAAGAATCGGTCAATGGCTCAAGAGAAGAGGAAGGTGGTTCGACAAGTCTATCATGTCAAAAGGGACGGTCGTAAGGACAAAAGTTCAGATGTGAGTCTAAGTGAAGAAAAGCTGATTCGTGCATTGAAAACTTTGGTTATTAATGGCAAACAATTGAAGCAACCAAGTGTTGGTATTCTTGATGCCAAATCTGAACCAAATAAGTTAAAGGTGTCCAAAAGCAAATTACAGTTTCCAATTTCCAAGACGAAGGCGCAATAGAGAGGTCCACTCGGTTTCTCAAATTGGCAAACGAATAAATTGTAAAAACTTAGCACAGAAGAATTGAAGAAGAAGGGCATGGCATGGATTCTCAAAGAAAGGTTGCAAGAACATGACAATAGTGATAGTCAAGTGATGAGCACAAGAAAGATAGTGGAAAATAAGAAGACTAAGAAGCCATTAAGGTATGTACCCAATCATCAAAATTGTTGGTCATTGCTTCGTCATGATTCATTGTCCATGTCACAAATGCGTATGTATTCGAGTCATCCTCATGCTATTTGTTCTCATCCTTCTTGACTTATTTTCTTTAATCCTTGGGCACCCAAATACTATGCATACCATGAAGGGCTATTTCCAAATGGTCGTACCATTACTTGAATTGCTTTGGATGCAAAGACCGAAATAACTACATGTATGGTACTTGTACTCGTTCTTAGAGTTTATTTTGGTTGTATAAGTCATGTTAAGGATGTATCATTGTACTCATATCGGTAAATCCTTAGATGCTAAGTGTTATAATCATGAATTCGGCATTGTTAGGCATTTATGGAGCCAATGATTGTTGCTATGTATTTGGGATGGCAAGTATCCGGTTACAATATCAATAGAACTTAATTGTAATGACCGATACTTGGAGTTACCGATGTTGATATAATTCGGCTATCGTTGTTCTAAAGACTTGGTAAAGTCGAATTAGAGTATTGGAGAGTCTTTTTAGTCATTGTCCAAGTGTTTCTTGCCTAATATTTTAGGGGAAGTTCAAAGTTCGGCATATAAGTATTTTTATGAACTATTAAGTTCTATTACCGAACATTGAAGAATTTGATGAGAGTGTTTACATGCAGTACGATATAGTTTTAACATAGGTAGAAGAGCATAAGAATTTTATAGCCGATGAGTTGTAACCAACCATCGTTGAGCTATTAATAACTTCGATACTCGGGGGGGGGGGGGGGGG
>BCLH01001714.1:41516-68530 GCA_001602315.1 Zoysia pacifica | reverse complement strand
TCATATTCCTATCTCACTTCATTAGTCTCTTAAAGAATATTCAATTTTTATAAACTGTGACTAGTTGTTAGACTCACATAGTGTGTTCTTACAAGAATACTCTGTAGGACAGTATCTTGCTATAAAAGACTCAGAACACATTAAGATGATAGTCCGTCTGCCTTACAGAAATGAGAGTACTACATCTTCAATGAAGTGAGTTAATAATAGGTTGTACTCTCCTGTCAACTAACAATTTGTTCTTTCCAGTTTCTAATTTACGAGATCTCCGATCATATAGGTTGGGTTACCACTATGGTTAACTCACATAGGTCTTAATCTCATCTACTTCAATGCATTATCAATCATGGTACATAATAATCCCTTAGTAAAAGATCTGTCAAGTTCTTAGCTGTATGGATGTATTTCACAGCTATTACTTTGGAGTTTCTCAACTTTCTGACAGACTTCAATCTGCGCTTCACATGTTTGTTGACTTCATATTATCGTGACTATTGTTTACCTTCGTAATAACTGTCTGATTATCATAGTTCATAAGAATAGTCGGAATTAGTTTTTTAACCACAGGTAAGTCCATCAACAATTCTCTCAACCACTCAGCTTCAGTATAAGCTGTGTCTAGAGCCGTAAGCTCTGCCTCTATAGTGAATTTAGTAAGAATCATCTGTTTACAGGATCGCCATGAGACAGCACCGCCACCTAAAGTGAAAACATATCCACTAGTGGCCTTTAGCTCATCGGCGTCTGTAATGCAATTTGAATCATTATATCTTTCGAGTATACTAGGATACATTGAATAGTGAATTCCATAACTCATTTAACCTCTTAAATAACGCAACAGTCGATAAATACCACGTCAATGATCATCTTCTAGATTAGATGTAAATCTACTCAGTTTGCTCACAGCAAACGAGATGTCAGGGCGAGTTGCGCTAGCTAGATACATTAGTGACCCAATAATTTGAGAATATCTCAATTGATTCTTTCCTAGTTCTCGATTCTTTTGAAGTATTAGACTAGGATCATAAAGAGTTGAAGAAGGTTTGCTGTCTATATAGCCAAAACAGCTCAATACCTTTTTCACATAATGGGATTGCAACAGGGTAATCCCATTCTCTACTTTGTTTAGTTTAATATTTAGGATCACATCCGCTTCATCCAAATTTTTAATGTCAAAATTTTGAGATAAGAATGATTTTACATCATTTATCTTATCAAGACCTGTCCCAAAAATAAGTATGTCATCGACATACAAACACAAGATTACTTATTTACTCTCACCATGGCGGTAATATACACAAGTATCGGCTTTATTTACTGTAAACCTAGCAAAGGTTAAAGTCTTGTCAAACTTCTCATGCCATTGCTTAGGTGCATTCTTTATGCCGTATAAAGATTTAAGTAAATTACACATCTTGCCCTCTTGTCCTGGTACTATAAATCTATCAGACTATCCATATAAATCTCCTCATCTAGGTCTCTATTAAAGAAAACCATCTTCACATGTATCTGATGAACAAGAAGACCATGTGAGGCAGCCAAGAATAATAGTATCTGGATGGTAGTCATCCTAACAACGAGTAAGTATCAAAGAAATCCTCGCCTTCTTTCTGAATATACCTTTTAGCCACAAGCTTTGACTTGTACTTTTCAATAGTATCATCAGTTTTTAGCTTCTTAAACACCCACTTGCATCCCACTAGCTTACAACCAAGTGGTCGATCTGTTACTTTCCATGTTCCATTGGCAGTGATGGAGTCAATCTCACTACGGACTGCATACTTTTAGTATTCTGCATCAGACGATGCATATGCCTCTGAGATGGTTGTGAGAGTATTATCCACAAGGTACACAGTGAAGTTATCATCAAAGAATTTTGCAATCCTCTATCACTTGCTACTTCGAAGAGCTTCTTTACTGTCATCCTTCTCATTTTCATACGGGTGCTCAAATACCTCAATCACATGTATGGGTTCAGAAGTCAAATCAAATGATGCACTAGATGGATAATATGCATCTTTCAATGAAAAAATATTTTCAAAGAAAGTGACATCACGAGACTCCAAAAGTGAATCAACTAAAACATCGGACGTTTTAGATTTTATTACTAAGAATTTATATGCCGTGCTGTGGTGTGCATATCCTAAGAAAATGCAATCAACTGTTTTTGGTCCGAGTTTGTGCTTCTTATTCATTGGTATGCTAAACATGGCCAAACAGCCTCAAGTGCGCAGGTAATGAAGTGAATTTTTTCTTCCCTTCCATCCTTCATACGGAGTGACTTCACTGTTCTTAATAGGAACTCTATTCAGAACGTGATAAGCTGTCAAAATAGCCTCCCCCATCATGTCTTAGACATACCGGACATTCCTATATGACATTCACCAAGTCCATTAACGTACGGTTCTTTCTTTCGGCAGCCCCATTAGATTGAGGTAAATAGGGAGGTGTTCGTTCATTAATTATTCTATTCTCCGAACAGAAAAGATCAACCTCATTGGAAAAATATTCCCCACCACGATCAGACCTAACTCATTTTATTTTTCTTTCTAATTGATTCTCCACCTCAGCTTTATAAGTCTTAAAATATTCTAACGCCTCATTTTTAGTTTTTATAAGAAACATATAACGGTATCTAGTTGCATCATCAATTAAAGTCATAAAGTATCTTTTTTCTCTTTTTGTCAACACACTATTCATCTCACAGATATCAAAATGAATGAGTTCTAATAATGTCGAGTTTCTCTCGTCTACAGCTTTATGAGGTCTACGAGGTTGCTTTGCTTGCACACAAGCTTGACATTTAGAACCTTTGACAGTAGGTAACTTTAGAATTAAACTCATATTTTATAGCTGCGACATACAACCAAAGTTAATGTGACACAAACAAAAATGCAATATATCAGCCTCAGAATTGTTTAAATCACACACATGGTTCATAACTTTATTTGAGAAATCTGAAAGGGAAAAGCGGAACAAGCCTCCTCTATCACAGCCTTTGCCAATGAATTGGCCAAATCTCGACATAACTACTTTATTCGACTCAAAGACTATATTGAATCCATCTCGACAGAGAAAAGATCCACTAACAAGATTCTTGTTTATTGAGTGGGCATGCTGCACGTTCTTAAATCGCATGATCTTTGCCGAAGTAAAATTAAGATCGACCGAACCAACACCGAGAACAGAAGCATGCGAGCCGTTCCCATCATGACGGTTGAACCTCGCACGGTCTGATAAGATGAAAACATAGATATATTAGAACAAACGTGAATATTAGCTCCTGTGTCTATCCACCAATTATTAGATTAATAAACAGAGAAAATACTAGGCAAATTACTATACCCATAGCCTCTACTGGAGTCACCAATGGTCACGTTGGTAGACTTCTACCCTTTTTGATTGTTCTTGCCCTTGCGGTTACGACACTTTTTAACAAAATGTCTATTCTCACCGCACACAATGCAGATAATCTCATCTATTTTATCTTCTTCTTGAACTGAATAGTATGTATAGCCTTTCTTTTTCCCTTCTGGTTCTTTCTACTAGTGTGCTGCATCACATTGGCACTGGATTGCCCTTCAGGTGCTCTTAGTGGAGTATCTTTTGCCCGAGCCTTCTCTTCAACATCAAGACCAGCCAACAAATCTTCAACAGAAAATTTTTTTCTCTTATGTTTCAGAGATGTGGCATAGTTCCTCTATGATAAAGGTAACTTGGCAATAATGCCCTCTGTCACAAACTTGTTAGACAATTGACATCCAATCTGTTTGAGCTTCCTCATAATAAGTTGGAGTTCATGGGCCTGCTCCATGATAGAACAGTTATCCACCATTTTGAAGTCGTGGTACTGCTCCATGACAAAACAGTTATCCACCATTTTGAAAGCGTGGTACTGCTTCATGACATACAGCTCTCATCCAGCATCTGAGACCGAGAATTTATGTTCAAGTGCATCCCACAATTCTGTGGCACTCTTAATGTGCATGTACACATCGCACAGCTGGTCAGATAAAATACTAAGGACGCATCTAACGAAAATCGTCATAGCTGTGGTAAATTCTTGCACCTCTTTCTCACTTGCAAGAGGCAATGCAGGAGGATTACCCACGACCCAAAATACGCCCATAGCCGAGAGCCACAGTTGGACTCTCGTCTGCCATCTTTTAGAAGTTCACACCATTGAACTTCTTCAGTTTCATCGCATCAGCAAATCCAGCCATCACTAAATGCCTATAAGATTTTTGGATTGCTAGAAACAATCGCATTTTAGTGATGATTAAATTAATTCCAAAAATTAAGAAAGGATTAAATATAGCGAGATTCGAAATACTACGTATGATGCATACTAGCACTACGATCTAAATTTGTCGAAGTAATCGTGATCCCTCCAGTGCTAGTAACAGAATGTATATAAATAGTGGAAAGAGAGAGATGCATGTCATTCTTATAGTGAGGTTGTCGATCCAAATAGTAGACGAAGCAGACCGTCGATGTAAATGCATCACGTGATCGGAGCGAAAAGGAAGAAGTCGAATGGCGTCGAGGGGATGTAGACGAACAGCGAGCAGTCGCGAAGGCGCTTTCAAAAAACTTTATATGGCCCCTACCCCATGCAGCAGGGACACTACACGAGAGGACGTGGGTTTCAGAGACCTGCTCTCCCGACGCCGATGGCACGTCGGCGATGGGTGGGGAAGACAGAGCAGTGCAGCACTTAAGGGAGAGGAGAATGAAAAAATAATTGTGTGAATTCTAGACGACGTATCGCTCCTCTATTTATACACAAGAGCACTCACGTATATGGTAAGCAGGCTGTCATGTATAACACCTGTATATATGGTAACTAGCCTACCATTTATACGAATATGGTAATTAGCCTGCTATCATAAGAATAATTGCTTACCAAAATTAATAAGCGCAATATTCTCCTTTCATATGTGCGTGGGCCTTTAAAATTTAAGAAAAGTTATTTGAAAAACTGTCAAATCTTCTAACAGTGGAGCTAATTTGAGGTTGGAGTTAAATCCTCTCATATGTCTCACACAAAGCACAGTTCTATGTTTCGGTCTAGTTTGTATGCTGTTCTTAACGGGCTACGATTGCACAAGGGGCTATGATGCCGTTGTGCAAGTGTTGAGTTTTCTCAACGTGAGAAGATCTTTGATTCGACACTCTTACCCTGCAGGTCAAGTTTTTCAAATAAACCATTCGACCGGACTGTTGGAGTCATAAACAGGACCGCTAATAGGGTGAAACTCAACCCATACCCAAACCAAAGAAAATATTTTGGTCCCCCAATCCACTAAATTAAATAATTCATCCAACCCAGTCCAAACTCTTTGTTTTAGTCAAACAAAATCAACCCACACATGGGTTCCACCCATAGGTCGAACCTATTTATCTATCCATGCCAGCACCACCTATCTTCTTTTGATGCAAGGAAAAGAATCAAGTGTCAACCTAAGGAGTTTTAAAAAAAAGTGTCAACTCAAGGAGAGGTATAGCTAACTAGCTAGGCCGGCTCGAGGCCTAATGATTTTGGCTTGGGCCAACCGCAGCCCGATGCAACGGTTAGGTGGGTCGTGTTAGCCCGAGGTACGACACACACTGCACCTAGGTCTAGCCGTAGGCCCATTGGACTAGCTCGAGCATGGCCCGATCAGCCCGCTACATTGGAGCATGGCCCAATTAGCCCAGCCTGATAGGCTGATCTCGGTCTGTATGGTGTAGGTTCGGGCCAATCCGATCTGACCTGAGACTGCCCACAGGCCGACACAGCACGACCCGATCAACTAGTCGGGCCGCCTCGAAGTCGGCTCGAGCCCAACCCTTGTCAGAGCGGCCTGAATCAGTGTGTCAAATTTATATTAGAAATTATTTAATTTTTTAAATATTTTGGGTTGAATTTAAAAAAATTAATTTTGACTAAACTCACTTGCATGAAAAAAATTCAAACGTGAGCCATAGGTTCCCAACCCATTTCAACCCGCACATAAGAACCCATTCCAACGTAACCTCACCCAACCCTCTTTTAAATGAAATCCAATCCAACCCAACTCAATAATTAATAAATTCATCCCCACCCATCTAAACTAAACCCATATAATAACCCAACCTATTAAACCCATTTTCACCCAACCCGTTAGCAGCCCCAGTCATAAACTCGATGCGTATGCTGTCATTCTGACCGGCGGCGCTGTGAAGCTGGACTCGGTTCGCCCTCCGGGATGCGGCGGGGGTGGTGCATTGGCGCAGCAGCATAGAGCTGATATCGTTGATGAGCATGGCGTCGATCTGGTCCAGCTCCCAATCCCCGCAGCTCCGGGAACTCTGTGGAAGACCGGTCAACATTTCCGCCTTTTACTACTCGCATCGTATCAGCAGGCGCTCAACTCTCTTGGTTTAGGCCGCGTTTGAAACGGAGAAATTTTTTTTAATTTTTTTTGTAAAATTAAATTATTTTTTATAAAATTTTTGTGAAATTTTGTTCCAAATTTAGCTTTAAATTCCAGCTTAAAGTCAGATACTTCTTTTCATTTTGCACGTTTGCCCATGCATAAGGAGAGGACTGACTTGAATGGAATCTCTGTTAGCCGCCGGCTCGCCAGGACAATAACTATTCCACCGCCACATCCGCAGCCTCGTGCTCCGCCTCTTCGGCCCCGAGAGCCTGCGCCGAGCTCTGCTCCGCGACGTGCAGCGCGCGGCGCGGGACGAGCTGCAGTCGTGGCTCCACCGCCCGGACAGCGTCGAGGTCAGGGCCGCCACCTCCAGGGTACGTACCTGCGTTTCCTTGCTTTCCTGCAAATGTATTCACAGGTGATATTTGCAGATTATATTCATTCGTAGATGATCAAATGTATCCGCAGATGATATTTGGCGTCACGGCCAAGAAGCTGATCAGCCACGACGACGAGGCGCCGGGAGGGAGCCTGTGGAAATGCTTCGACGCGTGCACCAGGGGCCTGCTGTCCTTCCCGCTCTGCGTTCCGGGCACGGCCTTCCACAGGTGCATGCAGGGTCGCCGGAACGTCATGAGGACGCTGAAGCAGCAGCTCGACGGGCGCAGAAGCGCGGCGGCGGAGCGGGAGACGACTGTGGATTTCTTCGACGTCGTGATCGACGAGCTGGACAACAAGCCGAACCCCGTGCTGAACGAGAACGTCGCGCTGGACCTGCTGTTCTTGCTGCTGTTTGCGAGCCACGAGACCACATCGATGGGGCTGACGGCAGTACTCAAGTTTCTGTCGTATAACCCCGAAGCCCTGCAGGAACTGACGGTAAGCCCAAGTTCGGTTCACATGCAAACTATTTCCAAAACAACAAATAAGGTTTGTCAAATTTATACTCAATCGATATGCTGTGTTCAACTCAGGAGGAGCATGAAGGTATCCTGAAAAGAAGGCCGGATCCAAATTCTGATATCACGTGAGAGGAGTACAAGTCTATGAAATTCACGTCGTGTGTATGTATTAGATTATTTGGCTTATAAAAAACTATTCTAGCAGAAATGATTTTTTATGTATATATATATATATATATATATATATATACAGGTCATACACGAAATGCTTCGGATAACAAACATTGCCCCGGCCGTGTTCAGAAAAGCAAAACAGGAAGTGCACATATACGGCAAGTTATCTGTGTCTTGCAGTCAAAACCTCCATTCTTCACTGGTCAATGATATACTCCTCCATTTCAAAATATAAACATTTTTAAATTTAGTTAAAGTCAAAATTTTATCACTTTAATCATTAATAATATATAACTAATACTCCCTCCGTTTCAATAAAAGTTTATTTTTAAGTTTTGTTGACTACGACATTGACCAATAATTTTGATAAATTTAATTAATTTTAATACTATAAATTATATATATTATGAAAGTATTTTAAACTTAATTAAATTTATAAAAATTATTGGTCAAAGTGCCGATCAACAAAAGCTAAAAATAAACTTATATTAGGACGGAGGTAGTAATGTTTTGTCATATAAAAATTATATTTTTTAGATTCATTATAAAATAAGATTTCATAATTAAAAATATATTTTTACATTAAAAATTATATAATTTGTTAGATATTATTAATAAAAGTTAAAAGAGTTTGACTTTATAACCTAGAAATACTTATAGAAATGCTTATAGTTTAGAACGGAGGTAGTACCTATTATTGAGGTGGGCTTAGTTTCAATTTATGTGTCCAGGTTACACTATACTAGAAGGATCAAAGATCATGATATGTCCATCGGCAGCTCACCTGAACCCAAAGGTTTACGAGGACCCAACAATGTTCAATCCATGGAGATGGAAGGTCTGTAACAAACTTAATTAGGCTTCCTAAATTTGGGTCCCAATAAAATTTTTTAAATCCTAGTGCGTTTTTCTTATCAAATCGAACTATTTCCTATAAAATTTCTAGGTTCCAAAGGAGGTATTTCAAGTTATTTAAATTTCAGTGAAGAATCGTTCTAATCACATATACGTGTACACTGCAGGATATTCCTGAGCGAGTGGGTGGCTCCAAGAATTTCATGGCATTTAGAGGTGGTCTGAGGCTATGTGTTGGTGCGGACTTTGCTAAGCTGCAAATGGCCACCTTCCTTCACTGCTTGGTCACTAAGTACAGGTAAAACACAAATAATCCCAAGTATATGCTGGGATTTACAGTTAGAAAATCCAATCCTGTCAGAGTTTTTGTCAAGTTAATATTTCGCACGTTTTGATGAACAGGTGGAAAGCCATCAGTGGAGGGAGGATGGTGTTTTATCCTGGACTTAGGTTTCGGCTTCCACATTCATCTCTCTCTCTTCTTTTTCGTGCACCGTATATTTTCACTCTTCCTTAATTCTTCATATGTTCAAACAAAAACCATAACTAATACGGGACGAAGGGAGTATGATCGATGAAATTAAAGTCAGTCCATTATAGTAGTTCTTGGAAAATTGTACTATTCAGGTTTCACCTACTAAATTTCATCAATAACAGCAACACTAAAGCAAGACTTCAGCGATAACAATCTTCCAGTGAACACTTCAAAATGTTTGCAACTACAGTGCCGCCCTCAAGAACCCGTCGTTGTTTGCCGGCCTCATTGCCTCAACTCCCCTGCGCCAGCGATGAAGGAAAAGTTTGCGTCGGCATTGCCCAAGATGAAGGAGATCATCCGTCGAATGTGCACACGAGGCGGAAACTGCAATAATGCGCCTGAGTAGAACCCTTCATAAATGTAATGAACTAATGATCAGAATCCTCTTCTGAATAACACAATCATGATTTAATGACTCCTATAATGTTTGTTTGAGAATGTTATAAAATATACTCTAGTTGATTTGCATTGTTAAATTTTAGTTTAGCGTTTAGTTTTTTACATTAGACTTTATACTGTAGAGATTACAAAATTAGCCTCGTTAACCTTGGAGTTCAGGTTGGTCAATTTTCCAGCCCGTTTCTATTGCTGCTCACACTGCATTAAAACTTTAAGTCTACATACTTCATTAGATTTTAAATTGTTAATGCCATTGACTTTCTAAATTACCGTGTCTCTTTGTCGTGGGCCTAATCTACTACTAGTACTTATCAACCTGCAAGTGGGGCGGGTTGCAGGCAGTCCGCTTGCCGCCGCTCTGTCCACTAATTTTTCTGGCAGGATTAGCGGGTGCTGATAGTCGAATTCTCGTTGCCCGCTCCCGCTTGGTGGGTCTGGCGGCAACTCGCTAGCAGCTTGACGAGTCCCGCGACGCTTCGACAGCGTGAAGCCCTTGTGCAACTGCTCCTCCGCCGCCCACACCACCTGCCGGAACACGTCACGCACAGCGCAGGTATCGCAGCTGCTGATCGCCACGCGCCGTCGGAGCCGGTGTCCGCCTCTGCGTCTTCGGTAGTCCTTCCACGAAGCTGGCAGCCGCGGTGGCTTGGGGGAGAAGCTTCTCGAGGAGAAGTACGTCTACTATGAAGCGTCACAAACTCACAATGCTTTGGAAAGAGCATTGGTTTTGGAACTTGAGACCGCGGAAGCACTCCAAGCAAAGAAGAAAAGTACTCAGACATCTCTTTCCATTTCTTGCCCGTTGATCTGATTTAGAAGGTTCAGCGTGAGATTTGTTTCCCCTAAATTATGAACACTCTATATTTGTGACCATTCTCCGCCGCCGACAGCACCGGCCGGAAACCGTCACGGACGTCGCAGGTGTGGCAGCGACTCGCCACGCAGCACTGTGCTCCTTCTTCCTCAGCTGGTGGCCGCGATGGCTTGGGAGAGAAGCTTATCGAAAGGAGAAAAACGTCTCCCCTGCGATCTTTTTGGCCTCGTCAAGGCCAACAGCGAGATCCTTCGTGTCTTCATCTTCTTGGTGAGCTCTTCTCCTTCCCGAGCAGAGATTGCTGGCGGAGAAGCGGGATGGGGTCATGGAGGCGCCGGTGCGACGGCCGTGCTGCGATGGTGGCAATGTGCGCGCGGCTGGAGGAGCAGGCGGAGCCCAACGGGTGGAGCGGAGCAGCGTGTCCGTCGAAACATACCAGCCAGGCGGCCCTGGAGCCGGCTAATGCTCCTCCCACCACCAGCACCGCCATGCTAGTGAGCAGTAGCACAAGTATTACCCCGCTGCCAGTGGTGGGCTTCGTGGGTGTTTGCGGCACTTGCAGGTTTGTGCGGTCCGTGCGCTTTGTCCACCAGGCTAAGCGGTAAAGTCCACCTCAAACCGCTAGTAACTATGCGGGCTGCCGCTCCATGGCTAGTACGTTTATAGTGGGGCGGGCTAAGTTGGTTAGTGGACAAGCCGGCTCCGCTTTGTCCACCAGGCCTTAGCGTCCGAAGTTTTTGGATCGGAATCCTCGGCATCAGATGGATGAGGCCATCGTCATTCTGTGTGGGTCTTGTCTGCGTCTTTTGTGTTCGGCGCGCCGTGAGCTTACTGGATTCCATCGCCTTTGTGTGGAAAATCCTATATTGGGCTCGTTTGACACTGATCATTTTATTTGGTTCCTTTTCTCGGTTTCTCCAATTGCCACGAAAGTACGGAGTATGACCGAAACGTCATGGAACCGGTTTAAAGAAAGACGACAGCGAACTTTGAAACTTGGAACCATTTCAGCCACAGAAAAGAATCTACTGTATCATTGAACAATCGGAAACTAAACCCTGGCAAATTTTGGCCCTGGCTTGGGACATGTCGGCAAACAGGACGGCAAGACGGAGAAAACCGGAGACGACCAGCGAGCCGACTGCGTGCCGGCCGGACACACTCTGTCTTGCCTCATGTTTCTGTCATCACTGCGCCGAGTCTCTCCCCCTCACGGAGACAAGAAAAAGACTGATACTAGTATTTCTCCTACCACTCCGTGCCAATTAGCACAAGACTCCGCCGGTTGACCACCGTCGTCGTCGTCGTCGTCACCGGCACCGGCACGCGCGCGATCGAGGAAACTCCGTCGCGTCGTACTGTCCCTCGTCGTTGTTCGGGCAAAAAGAGAGTATCCGTGTCCCTGTCGCCTGTTCCGACCGCGCGGACACGACCACGAGGTTTTCCAGCGGATATGACCACGAGGTTTCCGCAGACAATCCCGAGTAACTCAGAGGACGCCGAACTCCGAAACAAGATCGTGACATAGCCACCTCAGATGTCACAGGCTCGGGTGTCTCTTTTCTCGTGGGTTTAACCTAGGTCCGTTTGGCAACGTGAAACGGTTCCAATTCGCATCCGAATCTGCAGAATCAGCGGAATCGTTTCTACCTTGAAACCATTTAAAACGATTCCGTTTTTTGAACTACGTCCGTGAATCGGCACAACAGGTGTTTCGGCAGTGAAACGCTTCATATGCCATGAACCTGTCACTGACCTTCGAACTATTTACGGCAAAGTTGTTCCTACACCTGTTCTTAGTTCCTAAAATTTTCTAAAATTATTCTGATATTTTTACTATTAACACAAGAAAGATATATCGACTATTTCAATCATACTCCTTTCTTTGCTGAATTTGTGAATCACTAACATTTGTCAAACAGTTTTTAAAGCAATTTTGTTTTTAACTAAAAATATTTCTGGACTAAAACTAAAACGTTTCTGATTCTTCGAAGAATCAGAACCGTACCAAACGCACCCTACTACTCTCTCCGTTTCAAAATATAAAGAAGGTATTATAGTTTTTCAATATCAAAGTATTAAAAACTTATGGTTTTAAAATTCAATGTCAAGCAAAACTATAGTTTTTTAAAAAAAGTTACAAGTGAAGTTTTCAAAACTGCAAAATGGTTACACTTTTTCAATACCATAGTTTCCCAAACACCTCTCTACCTTCTAAAATCAAAGTTTTTAGCAAAACCATAGTATTCTTTAAAAACTCAAAAATACTTTACTTCCAAACAGAGTCTAAGTATTTATAGATTTAGTCAAAGTCAAACTTTTACAACTTTAACCATTAAAAATGAGGAATTAATAATGCTTTATCATATAAAAATAAGTAAATTTCACAAAACTATAGGTATTTTACCTATATTATCACAAAACTACAGATTTATACTATATTTTTAGAAAACTACATATTTGCTAAAATAATTTCAAAAACATATGTATAGAATATGTAATTTTGTGATAAATTAAACATAAAATATGTAGTTTTGTGATAATTTAAATATAAAACCTGTAGTTTTGTGATAAATTATATTTAAAATCTATAGCTTTGTGAAAGTATGATTTAAATCTATAGTTTTGTGATAATATTGACAAAATACATATAGTTTTGTGAAATTTACTCTATAAAAATTATATTTTTTGAATTCATTGTGAAATAAATTTTCATAAAAAAATATTTTTATATAAAAATTATGTAATTTTTTAGATATTATTTGGTTAAAGTTAAATAGATTTTATTTTATCTAAACCTAGAAATTCGAGCCGAGGTAGTATTATTACTTAGTCGGCGTCGGGTTACTGGATTCCCATCTCCTTTCTCTGAAAAATCCTATAGTGGGCTCGCTGTGGTGCCTCGGCTGTGGTCCATCCGCCGTGACACTGACCGTTGCATTTGCTTTTTTTCCCTTCCCTCAGTTTGCCGAATTGCCGTGAAATAGTGACGAAAACGACATCAAATGATGATGATCGAACTTGGAATAATCGGGTCCGCGGTGGAACCATTTCAGCGACAGAAAAGAATCCAACATCGAAAACTAAACCCCGGCAGTTTCGGCCCTGGCTCGGGAAGGACATGTCGGCAAACAGGACGGCAAGGCGGAGAAAACCGGAGACGACTAGCTAGCGAGCCGACGGCATGCCCCGGACACACTTCTGTCGGCCTTCTGTCTCTGTCATCGCGGCGCCGAGTCTCTCTCTGGCGCGGAAACGAAGAAAAAGAGCACTACCACTCCGTGCCAACTAGGGTTCACCACCGTAGGGATCGTCGTCGTCGTCGCCACGGGCACGCTTGCGATCGAGGAAACTCCGTCGCGTCCTTGTCGTTGCTCGGGCAAAAAGAGATCACCCGTGCCCCTGTTCCCGGCACGCGGACATGACCGCGAGGTTTCCCGGCGGCTTCCCCGTCAGTCAGTCGCACGCAGCGCAGGCGCAGCAGCGACGGGGAATTGAGAGGCAGGTCCGAGCTCGCAGGATCGTATCGTCATCGATCGAGCACGGTCCATGGCGGCGACGACGACGACCGACCGACCGACCGAAACTACTACGGAGTAGTAGTACGAGTCTGGGCCTGGTGAGAATCTTAAGGATATCCCCTCGATTGCTTTCTCCGGTTTTCATTTTTCACATGGAGTAGTCAGATGTCAGTCAGCGGACACATGCGAGCCTGCTGGTTGGCTGCTGCACTCCCTCGTCGACATCGCCCAGCATTTCGCTGTCTTCGAATGTTTGGCGGGCTTGCTTTGCTTTGGATTATTACATTTATTGACGCTCTCATGTGGGGTACTAACCAAGCGTAGACAAGTCTAGCTAGCTGCCCTTGCCTTGGAGGAGAAGAGTCAAAGATCTCACGTAGCCAATCGGCCGGCCGGATCCGGGATAGCCAGGGAAGTATCGATCTAATGGCTTGCCGCAAATCTGCACGTGGATCACGAAGTACACGGTTCGATCGTTTTCCACTGTCAGTATCAGTACGAAGGATATGATGACCTTTTACAGAATCACAGGCAGTCAATATGAAAGATATTACTCCAGTAGAGGTCCGTAGAGTAGTGCATCACAGGCAGTCAATATGAAAGATATTACTCCAGTAGAGGTCTGTGTACGTACCATCCTCCTACTTGTTTCACGTGCGAGTTTGATAATCGGCTCCATGGAGTTAACAGGGATCACTGTCTTCTGTTGGGCGATTTGATGATGTCAAAATTTTCACAAATACTGGCTGCGGTTCCAGGTTGCTGCAGAACAAATATACAAAGAAGAAATCCCGAATGATGACTAATTCGTACCAGGGAGATTGTTCCAATCGAGTTTTTTTTTTTTCCTGATCATGGATGAAACTTTCACAAATAGACTATCCTTCTTAATTTGATCGATCGTTCCTTGATTATCAGGAGCTGAAACAATGTAATTAGAGGAATATATCTACTAAAAAGTATTTTAAGTTATGTACCGGTACTAAAAGGTAGTCACAGAGGTGGGATTAATTTCCTTTTTCTAAACAAAACTTAACCGGCCGAGTTAACTGATTATAGATGCATGCACACCAACTCTACAACTCGAGGACTATCCATCAATAGTATCAGCTGCTCCGTTTTAGTCTCTTTGTTTGAGCTGAAGCTTCTGAGTTTTTAAAAAAGTTGGTTGATAGAGTAACGATTGTTGGCTTTTAAAATATATACTTGGCTTCTCTGCACACTAAAAGTCAGAAAAGCAGTTATGAGTGAGCTTTTCAGCTTTTAGTTTATTTCATCAGAAGCTAGTTTTTCAACGTTTCAAAAGCCAGTTTTTTAGAATTTTATTTGTTTAAGCTTTTTAGCTAAAAAAAACCAGCCCTGAAAAGCAGAAACAATCAGAGCGTTAGTCATAAACAAGAACAAAAATTTGATTCTGAATAGATTAATCGGTGGTTTGAATCCAAGGGATAGGTTCCACCATAACAAATCTAGCCCAACTCAGTCACCATGTAACTAAGCGTAACATTTTCAATTAATGTCCCAATTCAATACTGACGATTGATCTCTAAATCCATGTATGCTTACGAAACGAGCTTGGGGCGCGCAGCTTCTCGAGGAAAGAGGTCCTCTGAATTGGAGGACAAAATTCAGAGGTGCTGGAGTGTTTGGAATTTGGATCCCTTTTCACCGTCGATCTAAAACAACGTCTAGGCAGCAGCATGAATAGTAACAGTATTTTTGCTACGGTAACCCATGTCCTCGAGGAACACCTCGATTCACGAGCGGCCATGGCAAGCTGACGTAGCACAGGTCTGGAAGCCTATACTGCTGCTGACTAGTGGGCTCAACAGTAGAAAATTTGGGACTCAGCTGTCAGTGAGGAGAGGAGACTGCTGGGAAGCCAAAGCTTTGCGCCTTGCTGCTTGGTCTTTGACGACGTCGACGTTGCATCTGAGAAGCTTCGATTTGCCTAAACCTCGATAAATATGCAACCAAAAGGCCTTCACAGAGCGCCCTCCCTCTCGCTCGCTCTCCATTGTCTCCAACAGCATCTCAGAATGCTCAGTTCATTTAGCTTGTGATATCGATATCATGGGAGGAGGATTAGAGCAGGAACCACGGTGCGTCGCCATGGCATCATCCTCAAATCCTGGCGCGATGTATGTCTCTCTCTCTCTCTCTCTCTCTCTCTCTCTCTCTCATTCTTCTTTCACCGGAGGCTTCTGTTGTGCTTGCGTTTTATTCGTTCGGAGATCGAAGGTTACTGACTGAAGATTTCCTTCAGTCGCGGCATACCTGATGTGTTTAGCTAAACGTTGTTGGTTTCCGTTGTGTTTGAGTTTTGTTTTAGCTTGTGTTTCCAGTTTCCACTAATGATATTTTCCTTTTCATCTGGGTCACCATAATACAAGTACAACAACATCTCTCCACGCAGCCAAGTTCTGCCAGTTTCCAAATTCCAACTTCCGTTTGCGCTCGTTCCTTGACCTTATAAGAACGTAGGAGTACTAACTACGATCATGTATGCAGAGGCGAAGCGAGAGAGGAAAGAAACGAAGCGGCGGCGGAGACCGGCATTGGAAGCCAGCTCGTGATGCCGGAGGACGGGTACGAGTGGAAGAAGTACGGCCAGAAGTTCATCAAGAATATCCAGAAAATGAGGTACTTGATCTCTCATATCTACGGCACATATCAACAGCATTTGATTAATTTAGATCTAACAACAGTGACAAAGCGACGCCACACGTGCACATATCAGCTTATTAAAGTCCTCTCCCCGTCGTCGACCAGCTTTGACCTAGCCCTCCGTGCATCTGACCTTTCTTAGGATTACGTCGATGCGACAGCCGCCGAATCGCCCTCCTTCTTAGAAGTAGAATATTTGCTGCCGACTCTTATCCTCGCAGAACGGAGCAATCAATTTTGAGAACGTTGATCAGATGCGGTCAAAGCCTGCGCAAATTGCACAACTAGGCCTCGTTTGACATGGCTTTCTTGAAACAAGTGGCCGATGCAATGGTTTCAGCGGAAACAGTCGCTGACGATAGAGTTGATCCTCGGCTGTGTTGTTCAGGAGCTACTTCCGGTGCCGGCACAAGCACTGCGGCGCGAAGAAGAAGGTGGAGTGGCTCCCGGGCGACGTCGCCGGCGGCGGCGACCTCCGCATCGTCTACGAGGGCAAGCACCAGCACAGCTCCCCGCCGTCGGCTACCAGTACTGGCCAGCAGGGGGGCAGCGGCGGCGGCGAGGGTGCCGCCAACCAGTACGAGCTGGGCGCGCAGTACTTCGGGGCGTCGCGATCGCATTGACGACCTGCGCCATCGGAATGCAACGGGGCACGCCGCGCCGCCGGCCGGTGGCCATCAGGTGCCGGTTGACGCCTTGCGCCGGCGCACAATGATGTTAACGCTGTTGACCTGAGTATGTGTTGTCAAATACGTAGTACTATAACTTACAAGTTGTACAAGTAGCGATGATATGTGAGGATAGAAGACTAGTCGTGGATGCATGGTAGCGTCAGATGATGAGTTTAGTTCTCTGCTTGTAACATGGATTGATTGCATTACATTGCTATAATTAATCCTTCTGCTTGTGACCTCGGAGACGGCATCGTACAAAACCGAGCCGGTATTTGCAAGGAGTGTGCCATACGGCTATCACTTCAACTTGCCTACTTTAACGATCAAATGCAACCGTCCGGAAGCATGTTTGCAGTACTATTTGTTTACAATTCCGTCGAGGCAGCGTCATTTCGCGGAACCTTGATAGCGTCGTCTCTACCTCTTCGCAAAAGAACGGCAAGCGAACACGCAATTTTCTAGTAGTACCATGTTTAGCATGCCTAATTCTGGCGTTAACACATGTCGGCAACGCGCAGCACAGCAGGGCAGAAACACAACGCAGAGATCACCCGCGAGCTGACCACGAACAACGTATAATTTACGTATGGTCTGCCTGACTAAAGACAGTACCGGTTTAAATCTAGATTAATTTGATACATAGCGTTATAATTTTGTGAAATTTAAAATATGTTATTTAAGTCTACGTGTCTTTTTTTTTGCAGGACCCATCTATTATTAACACATAAATAACATATTTTAAAGTTTGTAAAATTATAATGTTATGAATTTAATTTGCAAGTGTTCCTGCCGACCACAAAAACCAGCGCCGCCAAGAAGGAACTTCCGCCGCATTTCGAGCGGCGCCAGCTCCAGCAGTCACGGCCAAACGAGCGAGATTTCTCCGTATCCAGGAGCCGATCGAGTGGCAGCACCGGGGAAGCAGCGCTAGAGAAAAAAACCAAATCACATGCCCCGGAGTCAGGGGCCGCGGGGCCGGCCGGCATGCGGATCAGGGGCAACAGATCTCGAGCGAGCACGACAACAAAGGCGACGACTCCGACGACTAGTCTTTTGTGATCTAACCAGATCGCCAGAATCTTGCTCTCTCTCTCTCTTGTTCCTGACTTGGGGGGGTCGCTTATCTGCTATTCACCACGCGAAAAGCGCCACAAGTGAATCTTCGGAGGCATCGACACCATTTTGTTGTCGCCATGTTGACTGTTACTACTAGTACTCCTCGTGGATTTTTGTAATTTGTTGAGTGTGAAAAGCTGGATGTTGTACGAATCTGCTGAGCTCCTGCCTCGTCTGTCGCGTTTGGATTGCGGTAGTCCAGATTACGACTGGGGCCTGACATGATAATGACGGTGCATTAGCTGCTACACAAACCACTCGTCTTTGTCCTCTCCTAATTGCACGGGAGGCTCAAGGCTGCGGTGTGCCGTCCCTCGCCTTATGGGCTAAAAATGAATGAGCCCGCCGCCCAGAATTGGAGCAGGAATATTTCATCAAACCAGAGAAAACTACAAACGAATTGCGAAATGCACTGCTAATTAGTTTCATACACGATTGCAGCTTCTCATATCATGGCCGCCGGCAATATACAATGCCAGACTGGTCTACTACGATGACAAGCTGAGACAACCATACATATATCATCATCAGAATCATTAGTCCCACAACAAAATACACCATGAATGACATATCTCAAGCAACAAGCCAGCAATCATTGATCCACACACAGTAACATATCATTCTCACATACAAATCAGTCTGCAGCTTGGCATAAACTTCCCCAGTGAAAATCCAAGAGTCAAATTACCAAAAAGAAGGCAAAGAAGTACAAAAACAGGCCAAATAACAAGTCTGCTTGACTAGTCCAACTGCAGTGATTACCGACATCATAATCCCAACGTGTCCTCGAATTAAAACGTTACAATGACAAGACGACAGCCAGTCACAATGTAACAACAGCACAAGCCTTTCCATCATTGCAAAGCACACTTGATACTCCAGAAAAGGCCAAAAGACTTGTCTACCAACAGGCAAACTAGGGAAAATTTTCTCCACTCTTGTTAGTAGTTCTGTAAATGCT
Source organism: Zoysia pacifica (assembly GCA_001602315.1). NCBI lineage: Eukaryota > Viridiplantae > Streptophyta > Magnoliopsida > Poales > Poaceae > Zoysia > Zoysia pacifica. The sequence continues at coordinate 49,505 of BCLH01001714.1, read as the reverse complement.
GCGAATATCACATCCATGTACGTTGCAGTCTGCTCAAACAGACACATGACGAGGACTACCTGATCACTACGACCTTATCAAACTGAACAATGATGTCTCTGTCCCCGCTCTACTACCACCCAACAACAACACACATAGAAGCTCGGATAAATTACAAGATGCAATAAGCCACTCCAGTCTTCCAGTCTTTTATGTACAGTTCAAATTTACGGTTGTGCATCTGGAATCTTGAGCTTCCAGTTAGGACCACGTGATCTCCAGAAAGTCTTCTGCATACAGAACAATAAAAGGGAAAAATTAGTGTCTCTTAACATAATTATTGCATGTTCAGTTCACAGTTCACACACGAAAAATAAGCATAACAAAAAAGGACAGCCGAGGCACGTAGCTCCCTGTTGTGCAGGGAGATGGATGAGTATTACAAATAACCTAAAAAGATTACTGTGCCCCCAGTTTCTCACTAACCTTTACCCCAACCATCAGACTTCAGTTAGCATAATTGTTTGGACTAGAGTAGTGGACATGTTACCGACACAGCAATTAAACATTTCTAGCATATTTGCAGTGTTTACAGAATTCCTAACAAGAGTAGATAGATCACAATTCATGTTTTCTAGCACATGCTACAAATTTGGCATAATAAAACACATGCATACCATTGCTGAACTTTTCTAAATTCTGTCAGTACAGGATAGATGTTCTCAAAGGCAGTGTACGTCTCCTCTCTCACCTGTAAACAGAGAAGGAAATGAGCCAACTAAAATGAAACAAAAACAGTGTATTGTGCAAATACTCCATTCCAAAATATAAGGGACTCTGTTTGGTCAAGATTTTTTATCTTGACTCTTAATTGAAAAAAGATCCATAAAGATTGATAATGGATATTGTTAGATTTACTGTGAAACCATCATAATATGTAACTCTTTTTGTTGTTAAATCATATGTCAAAGTTGGAGAGATTTGATTTTGACCAAACCTAGAATCTCTTTTATCTTGGATAGTGTTGAAGGAAATTTACTGCTAACCTTTGCACCAGTCAAAACAATTTTGCCTGAAACAAAAATCAAAAGCACAATCTTGGGTTGTTTCATCCGGTAGATCAGACCAGGAAAAAGTTCAGGCTCGTACTGTAAAACAATGCAACATACCGTTAATAAATAATATTAAAAAAGGGGGGTGCTAAAAGAACATAAATAAAATAATTTCACATACACTTGAAAAAGCACCATGTGAATAGGCTAGGCCCTCAAGCCTAATTGGAAACTTGACATCACAAGAGCCAACAATATTCTGAATCTTGAAGTCCTGGAATAGCACAGTGATTTTTTAACTGCTCAAGGACTGTTGAATTTAGATAGGTGTAGGGCATCACTTACCTTAAACTTGGCCGGAAATCCAAGTTTCTGTATAATACGAGCATACTGGAAACAAAGAATAGTGTTAGAATGCAGATTCTTTTCTAATAAAAATATATTCAATTTCTTAAATTTGGCCCCAAAGCCATGTTTCTGTATAATATGAGCATACTGGAAACAAAAAATTAGAATGCAGACTCTTTTCTAAAAAAAATAAATTCAACTTAAAATGGTAGCAAGCTGTCCCACCTTTCTTGCTGCAAGCTTGGATTGCTGTTCACTCTTTGCTCCAGTACAAACCTGGCAACAAAAAATTAGACATTGCTACTTCAGCGGTATACTTTAGATGAATACAAGATTGTAATTCTATGTGAATGAAATGCAGTTCTTAGAAATGCACATAACTACTTTAATAAGCAACAAAATAATTAGATATAATCTTTAATAAGCTGAGAAAGTTAACTTTAATGAAGACATTAATCTTCATAAAATGCCAAACAAAGGCCCACCAACAGATATCATTAGTTAAAAAAATTACAGAGTTGCATCATTTGTGATATGCAATGACTCAGAAAACATGGATAAACCAACAAGCCAAAGAAAGATGACTTCTCTTTCCGTTTTTAAATGGCAACAGCACTACATCAATAGAACATGACGAGATCAAATTTTAGGTGCCAGGTGCAACTCAAAAATTGATGTTCACAAATTTTACATGTGGCAGAATGCCACCAAAGTAAATATAACATCTAGAAAATAAGTACATCTACGAAGAATTTTGGAGCATAGGAAATTGAGACCATACCATTTTACCCGATGCAAAAATCAGTGCTGTAGTTTTGGGTTCCCTTATCCTCATGATAACTGCAGCAAAACGCTTTTTACAAAGATTGAAGTCAGCACACCATTCGGTATGTAAAACATATTACAGAAAAAATGCATAATAATCAACTTGCTAAATTCTACTCTCATAAGAAAAAACTTATTTTATGTTTTAGCATTTGCCTTATTTAAACATGCTCGATTCAAGTAAAGCACGCCATAGATTCAACATATTAGAAGGAAACTACAGACCATTACAGCATTCAAACTTTTTATTCCATTTGGATTCCAAAGTGGAAGCTAAAGTTTGGAACTTAGGCACACAGTATTATGGTCATTCACAAAAAGGTTGATATGATTATCTCATCATAAATAAACCAGATACATCTCTGAATGATAATTACCAAAAAATGAAAGATAATACAACACTCAACTCATTATCCCAGGGCACTCATTGACTGTTGTCAGAACAAAAATAAAAAATTACATCCATGGATAAGGGATGCGCATTGTCACTAATGACAAGCATAAGTAACACATGCATGCAATAGGGAATACAGTGCTAGATATAGCCCCATAAAGATAAGAAAGAGTTCCCAGAGTGAGTGAGATGCTCTTCCAAATCTATTTCTTTGAGGTCATTGCTCTTCCAAATCTATTGCTTTGAGATCATCACTATACCTTTGGGTTATACTCAGCATTCCGTGCTTGCAGAGCTATTGCCTTGAGGTCCAGTTTGCAATCCAAATTAACCGTTGATACAATATTCCTGTTATCAAGAGCAAATGACAGCCATCAGAAGTGCGTGCAAAGTGAACCATTATTCAGCAGAGAGAGTACTCATCAGTCCACCAGATTACAAAACATGTCAGATTAATCAAAGGTGACTTATGAAGGTAAAGACATCCTTTGATGTGTTAGTGCGAGCATTTATGTGCAACTCTGTTTGACATGAAACGGTTCTTCCCAAAGTAAAAAGTCCTGAAGGATATAAACCATCAGTATATTTACCACTACAACCGCAACGCCCTAATCAGATCTAGCTCATTTCGCAGCTCCACAAATAGCAAACGGACCAGCATCATAGCTCAAACTAGCCGCCCAACCTTCCACAGACAGACAGCATCTAGACAGGGCACCCCCGCAGCAAGGACTGAGGCCATGGCCGCGACCCAGAACCAAGCGTGTACGGTACTGAATCGAATCGCCACAACTCCCCACCCCAGGCAGCCCAGATCGGGGACTTACTGGAGCGTGGGGACGATGCCGGAGGGGTGCTTCGACAGATCCACCGCCTCGCTGCCCTCCAGCGCCGCCTCCGCCATTCCAATCACGCACCCGGCACCAACGGCTGCCCGCCGCGAATCCGCGCCGATCCGGGCTGAATCGAGGCCGAAATGAGCGGGAAATGCCACGCGGGGAGCGCGGAGTTCGAAACTTGCGGTCTTTTATAGAGATCGGGAAAGGAGTTGGAGAGGAGAGGAGGCAAGGAGAGCGCTAGGGTTATCTATCTCGCGGGAGTGGGGAGAGGGAGGGAGGCGGCTGGGGGAGGTGGTCTGCTGGTGGTGGTGGTAGCGTTTGGGGGTGGGTGACTTGTCCGCTTGTATCAATCACTTCGACCGGAAGCAGACGGTGACCGCGGCGTGTCTGCATTTTATACGAGCAGGATCACCGGCTGTAGTCGGTCATTTTAGCAGGGTGTCGTTTTGGAAACTGTTTAGACAGATCCACTGACATGGAGGACACGGATTTGTGGGACCTAGATGTCGGTCAGTGAGTTCGACAGAAATGGTGGTACAGTTATGTGTCGATTTCTCTTTCAGTGCTCGCTGCCGGTTGGAGACTCTAGCATTTGTATTTTGACGTATACATCGCAAACATTTTCAAAATCATCTAATAACCCCTGGAATGCTCTTGAGAGCCAATTACTTTAGGTGTTTGGAATACAGAATAAAAAACATTTATAAAAATAGAAAAATATATTAGATTAATGAAAGGGTAGGAATGGAGGAAATGATAAAAACTAGGAACTAGCTTCGCTTTCGGTTGGTGACTTCAGCATTTGTATTTTGATGTTTATGTCCCAAGCATTTTCAAGGGCATCTAATAACCCCTGGGATGCTCTTGAGAGCCAATTTCGTTAGGCCTATTTGGAATGCAGAATTACTTACAGAAATAGAAAAATACGTCAGTTAATGAAAGGGTAGGAATGGAGGAAATGATAAACACTAGGAACTAGCTTTTGTTAGAAAAAAAAAAACAGTTCAAAACTGGCACAAAACTCAGACAAGTAGATTTAATAAGATACAGAAATGAATGATCTAAATTTTCTCTTTTATTTTCTAATACGTATCCACCGTTCATTTTCATATAGCCAAACACCAACTCAGTGCAATAGGGTCTGCTACAAATAAATGTGCGCAAAGTTAAGCCATAAGATATCCTTCCATTTATACCGCTTCACTAATAAATTTTGTAAAGAGCATTTATATCATAAAAATATTCTCAATATTTAATTATGCGTTTTCTATTGATATGAAATTGTGGGATTTCCTTTATTTACACAGTGGTATCAGAAATAGCATGTCCGAAAGTATAACACAAGTCAAAGAGGGCTAAACCTCGTTTTGTGACCAAGATTACACCTATTTATCCAAACCAGTACATATGGAGTTAAGAATTTCAGAAAACCAAGTTGGTTGCCGCTGTGACCACCAAATCATTTCAAAGTATATTTCCGTACTAGTTTTTGTTCGGGAAAAAAAATCAAACAGTACAACGCTGGCACAAAACTCAGATAAGTAGGTGCATATACCATGGCGTCATAGCACACCAAAAATTTTAGAACCCTCCCAAAGGATGATAGGAGAAACGGAGATGCCCAAACATAGGCAGCTACTAGCCTACTAGAAGCATACACAACCTGCCAAGTGTCAACCTTACATTTACATCTGGCAATTCATGTTTCTTTATAGAATGTGTGCGATTCAGTGGATCACAAGGATAAGCAGGACTAAATGTTACCAGATGCAAGTACTCTTTCAATAGCTTTAGAGGCAGTATATTTCACCCAATAACTGATAAACGCATGAACCTTTTACTATCCCTCCATGGACTCCCCGGTTTTTCTCCTCTCAGGTTCACCTTTCAATGATTCAATCTTTGACAACTGAAGCAATTTGAACCATAGAGCTCTTCTATATCCATACTTCTGCTACTTCAATCACCTTTCCAATGAATGAGTACTTCATATTTGCAAAAGCTTCACAGTTTAGATTCAGCTGGCTGACTAGAACCCACAACATTAATGTGATCTTTTACAAATGTTCGAAGGCATCCATTGATTATCCGAGGAGCACCTCCATCGCAAAACCGCTTTGCAAGGTCTACTGCCTGAAAAACAAGGCATATCAAAGACAGTCATTATATGACTACTAAAATTGAGGGATAAAAATAGTTATAAGGTAACATATATTCTGCCTTTCATGAAATGGTTAGATGCAAAGTGATAAAATTCAAATAAGCAACAGTAGATTGGGAAACAATAAGAACCTCATTAATGACGACTTTGTGAGGGGTTTCTTTTGATGTCATCTCAGCCATAGCAATATGGAGGATGCAGAGCTCAAGTATCCTAGCCACAGGTTCATCCTGTCCACAAAATTTTCAACGTGTCATCAGCAAGATTGCAACAATTCGAGGAAAAGACTGAAATAATAATAAAAGAAACAGATATCAGCTGGGTAAAGTTAGGTAAACAAAGAATAGATATAAATTAAACAGACAAGGATTCAACACACAATCTATCATGTGTTAACCTTTTCTAATTCTCTTTCTAAAAAATATTTGAGCTTCTGGTGGTAGCAACAAATACTGAGATAAAATATTACGATAAAGAAGCCTTATTTTCCTCATCTGTATGGCATGTCTATTAAGAATAACAATGCAGGATTAGGAAAGCAAGGTCATGTGAAATTAAAGTGCAAATAAAATTGGTCATGCCAAATTTGTATTACGGGGTACCTCAAAATTTATTGCATCATAATGAACCTTTTACTAATCAATGCCAAACAAATCACCAGGAAATAATCCTAGATGATGATGCAGGCTTGGAGAATGCATCAGAGTGACTGCTCATTGTAGTGAAATAAAGGTGATGCCACATAATATTATTATGGAATAACTAGGGCTGCTGAACACCCAAGAGCTCAAAGGGAATTAGACGAGAGAAAAGATTGCTTGTAACTACTTGCCTAATTTCATTGATCATGCCGTGCATATATAGTCGGCTAAACTAAAATGGAATCAACTCTGAACTCAGAGTTCTAACTGAAATACAATGCCAGATTCTATGCCATGACCTCTTTGGTTAATTGGCAACAAATGCCAGCTTCGATGCCATGACCTCTTTGGTCTTCTTGAGACGTCTAGTATAGGTTCTTCCCCACATAAACGAATATGCAGTTCAACAGAATGGATTATAAAAGTGTGATGCATGTTGGAGGGCTTTGATGGATCAACAAATGAGATTAGGAAAAAGGTGTCCAACCTTCCAGTTCTGTGGAATAATTTTGTTGATGATGTCAACATGTTTATCCCATCCACTAGCAACGGCCACTAAAAGTTCCCTAGACAACCTGCACGACGAAACATCTAATCAGAAACCCAAAACAACTGCAGCAGAGCTTAACATTAATAGGCATTACATAGACCAGACATAACAGAACGCCAAAAGTGTTCACTATATGCCTTTAATTGAAAGGGGCAAGAATGAAAAAAGTACCGTAAGACAAAATTGTTGTAAACCAACTTTGGAGGAGCTGAGAGAACTTCCGCTTCTGATTATAGACAGTAAGATGTCAGATTTTTTATATGAGAGTAACCTCTAATGGAACATATTTTACACAATGGAAGTTTAAAACTAACAAGTTCATTTCCTGAAAGATAATTAACAAGTATATAAAATGCATGATCAGGGACTTTTGAATTCCTGAAAATTCAAAAATGTTAACCTAAGTCCAGTAGTCAATTTATCAAACATCTAACTTTGTATTGCTCTCTTTAAGAAATCGAAACAATAAATTTGTCAGAACTACTAAAAGTTGCTATGATAAAAATCACGGTAACCAAGTGACCTTTGCTCTCGAGGGGGCACAGATAAAGATATTCTATCCTAAAGCTATGATAAGAATATGACATCCATGGCTTTAACGGCAATAACAACCAAAATGGTTTGTAAGTAATGCGGAGAAAGTTTTTACCGTTTGCTGAATCCTCCTCATTCTGACTGGTTAGCTTCTCAGCCTCCTCCTCTGTTCCAACCTCGAGTGGTCCCCCGCCGAAGCTCATATGGTTGTAGCTCAGTAGACAAGCTTTGTCGAAAACAAACCCAGGCTCTGGAAACCGAAATGAATGAACACCAAATTTGCGCAATTGAAATACCATTTGAAAGAATCTACCAGCTGTTCCTCTACACTATTCAAGAAGAAGAGACACCGGATTAACCCTGACCTCGTCTTTCCCTCATCCGGCGGTCGAAGAGCCGGACGACGTCGGTGCCCTCCAGACACGCCGCGTAGGAAATCATCCTGCAACCGACGCGATAAGGGACTCATACCGACCGCTAAACCCCACCAACTCCACGCGGAAGAAAAAAAAAAGAGACGAAGGCGAGTTCGGGGAACAGGACTCACAGCGCGAGCTCGCGCGCGGCGCGGGGGCTGCAGAACCGGCCAGAGCGGTCGACCTTGCTGGCGTGCGCGGGCACCGCGGGAGCGGGAGGCGGCGGGCTGGACACCACCAGCGGCGCGCG
>BCLH01001714.1:0-41506 GCA_001602315.1 Zoysia pacifica | reverse complement strand
GCGCGGGGCGCCCCGACCCCGAGCGCCCAAGGGCGCCGCGGGTGCAGCAGCAGCAGCCCCGCGGGGAGACGGCGGGGCCTAGCTGCTGCTGCAGACCCTGCGGTGGAGCAGGGATAGGAGGAGAATGCGCGCGCGGCTGGCGTGGCTTCCATTTCGCTCGGCGTGCGCGACGCTCGCCGCCGGCGGAGGTGGTGGACGCGAGAGGAAAGCAACGGCGGAGCGGAGCAAGCTGGAAATGAAACGAGGAAAGAGGAGGGGATAGCGAGGGGATAAGGTGGCCGTTTGCGGAAGGAGAAACGCGCGTGAGCCGGGCTGAGAGCGTGGAAATGAAGCGCGTGCAACGCTGTACGGGCCTCGGTTTATATGGCCCGTTGCTCGAGGATTGGGCCTCAGCTCGTTGTCGGCCTCCGGGCTGCTATTTCTCTGTGTCGATCGGTGCCAGCCTCTCCGGATCCTTTCAGCCGATCGGCGACTCAACCTTGCAGACGACGGTCCTCACAGCCGCCGGCCACCTTGTTGCCGGTGGCTACCGCAGCGTTGGGCGCATCGGGGTTTCCATCCGTACCGGCGGTTCCCGCGGCTTCCTCCTCGCTGTCCATCATGGTTTCCGTTCGAGCTTATCCAGAAAAGAAATCGCCAACGGCACACATAGCAACGGCAAAAAGAAACGCACCGGACCATGCATTGTTGCTGCTGCGCCACGCACGGACGACGCACAGCGGACTGAGCGGAGGAGCGGACACGAGTTCTTCCGTGATCTCACGGACTCACCGCTCACGACCGGCGCCCGATGCCGAAAGCGGAAAGCAACCCGCGGCCCTGATAGCCGCAGTCGTCCTCCCCATCTGTCGGTCCTGCGGGCCGCATGGCTTTTCACCGAGGGCACGCACACGCGATGACTTTTCGAGCCACCACTCAGCACTCAGCAGCAGTGCGAGCCGTGACGACACCCACCAACAGCGACGTAGCGCCGGCCACGAAGACGACGCATCCGTGTCGAGGTGTCCGCTTTCCAGTCTAAAGAGAGAGAGGGACACTTTGTTGAACCCCTCTCTCTCAAGTCTCAACGCAAGCCGATGGAACACCGAGGCAGTTATAAATACGATAAAAATAAGTCCTAGTCATCAGGAAGAGACGCGGCAGCAATTTTACCGCCACCGGAAGCAAAGCAACGCAGCGGATACCAGGGTTTGAGATGAGACCCAACCAGTCCACAAAGCAAAGGCTGGCAAGGCAAGTTCCTGTCCTTTTTCTTCGCGCGTTGATGAGCGGGAGACCTTCGGGTCCAGTCCTGAACTAAACGATGATCGACACGGCCGGGTAATTAAGCGTGTTCCAACCTATGTTTTCCGTTGCATTCGTTGACTCCAGAGGATTAGTTCTCACAAATGGATTGAAGAAGAGAAAAGAAAAAAAAAACTTTGGTGGTCTCGCCCAATAACCTGTCCTAGCGCAAACATGACACACAGAGATAGTTGTTACTAATAAATAATCCATATTAAAAAAATCAGATACACAACAAAGGTGATTTGACGATTGAGCGCAAAAGGGTTGACAGATCAATTGTAAAGCACCGCCACCGGACGCTGTTGAGAATGTCCCAAAGCAAAGCAGCGAAGTTGACACTAGCACGCTTTGACACCCAACCAAACCACAAAGCAGAGGAGGAGAAAAACGAAGCGGGTTACACATCGTTGACGACGGCGAAGACATCGAGTCCGGACCGAGCGGATAGCCGGTCCAAAGTACTACCCATTTCTCACTCTCGAGAGAGGGGGAAAAGGTGACGTAAAAGGCGGGTAAAGTCCGAATCGCGCTCTTTGTTGTCCCGTTGCAAGCAAAGAAGCCAGTGCCATATACTTCACCCAACTAATCCGCAAAACGAACCCGGAAAGCACTACTAGTTCCATACTAGTATAAAACTGCGTACTTGACGGTGACAACGGTTGGCCAAGGTCTTTGGCGAGTTAAGGGTCTGTTTTGGTTTGTTACATATGGGAGCTTTACCAAATTTTGGTGTTACCAATATGTAGTGTTATCAAAACACAATTTAAATTACATTTGGTTTGTTACTTTACCAAATTTTGGATACATTAGTATGACGTGTGAGGTCCAATTGTCATTGATTGTTTTTGAGAAAACATATTCTCGTAAGATTTTATTATGTAGATTTAATTGCAACAAACACAACAGTGTAAATTGATTGTAATTTGAACGTATGATTTTTTGTAATTATCACTTGAATATAACTTGATGAAGAATATCGAAATTCGTACACTGAATGGCCTGGCCTTATGACATCTGGCCTCATCAGCTTTTATTGGTAAGCATCCAAACACACCCTCCTAAATAACCGATGACGAATCGAAGTCACCGAAAGCAAGCGCGTTCCAGGCAAAGCAGCGCTCGTATCGTATGGAAAGGTTGCAGCTGCTAGCTGAAGAAGAAGCGCGGTTCAGAGGTGAACAACGCCGGAGGTCATGGCGTGCGTCAACGAGATCCGCGTCCCAAATCCCAGTGGACGAAGAGGATCGTCGATGCTACATGTACGCACGTACACGAATCTGATAGCAGAACTTGATACTAACATGTATCGGCACTAGATTTTCCGGGGCGGGACGACACGGTTTCAGTTGCTCCGAGGAAAACAAAAATCACAAGGCGAAGAAAAAGGGATCGGGACGGGGACGGGGACGGGGATGGGGACGGCGGACCCGAGGTCTTCCCGTTTGGCGCGTGGAGACGAAGATTGGCGTCCGTGAGCGTAGGCAAGCAAAAAACAAGCGTAGACACGTACGCGCGGCTGCTACCCCAGCGCAGCGTAGTTTCAGAGGTAAACAAACGCTGCTGTGTCATCGAGGGAGAGAGGTGTCGTCGGGCCGTCGGCGTTGTTGCCACACGTGTCGCCGGGAAGCACTCGACACATTTTGCCGACGGCAAAATACAAACCGAGCTCCCTGCCCGAGTTGGGATGGGTTTAGGAGTAGGAGTAGTTTATTTCAGGAACAGAAAGCAAGGCTGATTGATGGAAAGATTCCCTCGCCTATCCTAGATTGTCAGGGAGCTTGCTCTTCTTCCCGGCTGAGATTCTTCTGCCAGGGGACCCGCCGGAAACAACGACAGCGGCGCTAAACGTTAGCGTCCCGAGGAAAAGGACTTGATGGGGGGAAGCGGACGCGTACCCAACTGGTGCGGCGCCGACCCGCCCGTATCCAAGGAGTGGAGCACGGCAACAAGTTGGGAGATCAGACAGTCACCACCGTGTCCGCGCAAACTGTGGAGTGGGAGTTGAGTCTTCGTGACGAAGAAACCCCATCGACTTCAAGGCAAAATACATTCACCAGTGGTTTCAAAAAATAAAGTACATTCACCATGGAAACCTGCGGATGTGTTCGAAAATTGAAAGGCTCGTCCGCTATTTCGGACAGGGTGTATGAACAACAAACAGCTGCCCTGGAGCCGAAGCTGTTCTTCTCAGGCAACGATGAGGGGGACGACGGAACAGAGTCCCGGACGCAACACCACTACGATAATTTACAGAATTCTACTGTATATAATCTACTGGATCCACATCCACCGCCGTTATCGGTTTTAATCCTACCACCATTGCCAGTATAAGATACTAATTCGGAAAAACATACTAGCTGGCTTGGAGTGAGCTATACTATTAACTCCAGAACCCGAGCGTGTCGAAGGCGCGCACGGCGAAGAAGCAGAGGTAGATGGCGATTAGGCCGAGGCCGTACACGCGGTCCACCCGCATCCCGCGCACGGGCACCACGAACAGCGCCCAAGCCAGCGCGGCGCCGAGGAACGCCACGGCCTCGAACGCCGCCCGGTCCGCGGGCACCACGAACGTCGACGGGTGCCGCCCGGCCGCGGCCAGCGCCAGCGACAGGCCCAGCCCGACCACCGTGTTGAACAGCGGGCCCGCGTAGCACGCCGACACGGCGGCCTGCGCGCCGCCGTGGCCGCCGTGCACCGCCATCGCCACGTTCGAGACGAGGTCGCCCAGGGAGTCGCCCCACGCCAGCACCGTCACGCCCAGCACGCTCGCCTTGATGCCCAGCACGTACCCGATGGCGACCAAGAGCGCGACGAGCTCGCGGGCGAGGGTGTACGCCCACAGGACGCTCATCAGGAACCCCGCGGCGAGCCAGGGCACGCGGCGCCGCCGGCCGCGCGGAGGGGAGGTGTTCTCCGTGGCGACCGCGGCGGTTACCGCTAAAACGAGGCCCAGGACGGCGCCGCCAAGAAGGATGGCGAGGCTGTGGCGATGGGACGAGGACGCCGCGTTGCGCTGCGACTGCGACGCCCACGTGGCGGCGAGCAGGACCGGCGCCAGAGCGGCCGAGGCCACGGCGTACGGACGGGACCAGCGGTGCGCGGCAATGTCCGGGATTGTCAGGCGGCGCGGGAGGTACAGCGGCATGCAGAGCGCGCGCAAGCAGCAATGCAGCGAAACTCTTCTTCCACTCGGCGTCGCGTCAGCCGCCGCTGCCATCTTTGAGTGGGACGGCAGCGTCGGGATGTCATCGTCGCCGTCGAGTAGAAGGAGCGGATCCGAGAGGCTGTCGGCCGGCGGCTTGCCCCGTTCAGCGCAGCAGAGTGACGTCCAGACGAGGACGACGTATCCGACGTAGAGCGATACGAAGGACGCGGCCACCCAGACGGTGACCGCGCCGCTGACGAGCACGGCGAGCAGGTAGCAGAGCGCGAGGAGGAGGAAGCAGAGGTCGCGCACGAACCCGCGCCCCTCGACGACGACCCCACCCCCGCGCCTACCGACGGCGAGCGCGACGGCGCCCGCGACGACGGTGGACACGAAGAGCGCGCCTCCGAGGGCGCTGTTGAGCCCGACGCCGCCGCCGTCCCCGGTGGACACGAACGAGACGACGCTGGCGAACACGTCGGGCGCGCCGTTCCCGAGCGAGAGCAGCGTGACGCCCGCGACGGCGGGCGGGAGCCGCAGCGCGGCGGAGAGGCCCTCGAGCGACGCGCAGAAGTACTCGGACGCGGTGTCGCCCAGCAGGTAGAACAGCACCGCCAGCCACAGAGCGAGCGCGGCGCACCCGGCCGCCGGCGACCCCGCGAAGCCGCAGTAGAAGAGGCGGAGGTAGTCGATGTACCCCGCCGGCGCGCACCGCGCGTGCGTCCGGAGGTACCGGCACCTGGCCTCCCCGCCCGCGATGGACTGCAGCTCCTCGCAGGAGCTCCCCTGCCGCTCCTCTCCGCGACGGCCAAGACGAATCTTCTCGCCCTCCGACTCCTCGGCGTCGAGGCGGGAGGACGCGGCGAAGAGGAGGACGAGGAGGAGGAAGAGCAGGAAGCACGCGCTGGGAAACGGGGCACTGCAGGCGCGGCCGCGCAGGAGCGCCATAAAACGGGGAGCGAGGCGGGGTTTTTATCCGGCGAGGCGGGGCTCGGCCGGCATGCCGTGCGCCTGCGCGGCGGTCGTTGTGGATCTCGGGCCAGTAAGTGGCGAACTCCCCGCGGCTCTGCGGCGGAGAGGGATTCGTGGCCGCGGGTCGGGCGGGCGACTCGGCTCCTCCAAGCCGCGGAGACGAGGGGACTAGACTAGTGGTGGCACACTTTGGGCAGTTGGGTTGGGCACTTCCTCGGAGATAAAAGGTCTTTTTTTCAGCCTCTACTTTAGATAAAAAGTTAAAAATTGAGAAGTTGAAACAAATAAAAATTTTGAAATGTTAATTTTTAAAACGTTAAAAAAGCTAATTTTTATAAAAATAAACTAAAAACTAAAAAATGTATTGAATACTGCTTTTTAAATTTTTTATATAAAAAACTAAAAATACATTATAAAAGCTAACATTTAAATTATATTAACTAAATTTTTAATTAGTTAACCGCCAGCTTTTTTAAAGTTTAAAAGCGAGGGTTAAAAAAAAATTGAAAACCGGCAAAGTGGGTGGGGTGTGATGCGATGTGACATGCGATGGCGGGGCGGAGCGGCGTCCGCGTGGAGGGTGGGCGCTGCGAATTACAGGAGGGTGCCGCGTCTCGAAATGGATGACTAGGTGTGAGAGGCGTCGGCCTCAAAGGCTCGCTACTGTGTCGCCCGTGGCGGTCCGCGCATTTTCCCTGCCATGTTGTTGGGACGGGGGAGTATCTTCGACGGAAATTGCCCACTCCGCTGCAAGTAAAATCTCAGCTAGTCCCTCTCCCGGGACTGTTCCCAACGCGTTTCGTGACCCGAGTTAAAAAAACCCAGGAGCTCGCGCTTTCCCTGACCATAATAAACAAGCCAATTCGTCGATGATCCGTTAACTCGAGTAATAAGACGGTGCAAATCATCTGAAGCCGACGCGCGTCCTACCTACGCCTACGCGAGGCTTGGAGGGGCCCGCCGTGGAGCAAAATCCGATTTCGGCAACCGTATGCAGGGACCAAACAAATCGGGAGTGACGCGGACCGCGCGTCGGCGAGAGGGTGACTACCGACGCGACGTGTCCATGGACTAGGACTTCAGGACGACGGCGGGGGCCCTGCCGGGATCGCGCGCGCGCCAACCGCGGTCGACGCGGATTCCTCATCCCGTCGCCCGCCGCGCCTGGAGCCGACGGAGCCGTGCCGAATCGGATCTCGGCTTGATTGAATCCCAACCAACCAACGAACTCCCCGGCCCTGATACGAGGCGGGAGACGACGGCGCGCCGCCCGTTCCACGACGCCGATGTCATTTTTTTTGGGGGGGGGGGGGGGGGGGGGGGGGGGGGGGGGTTGTCAAACCGCGACGGGCGTGCTAGATACTCCAGCGTAGCCTGCGCGGGTTACGTACGTGCGACGATGCCTTTGCGCCTCTGTGGGAACGCAAAAGAGAGCGAAACGCGTGACGAAGTCCCGCTTCGCAAGGAAAGCACACGCGGTTCGGTCGCGCCATGTCATTCAGCCGCCTCAATTTTCTGTGTAACGTGATTACAGTAGTTGTCGCCCCCTGGCATTTTCAGCCGTTCTGGCTGCAGACACGAGCCAACATGGTGCAGGGTACCAGCAGCAGGAGGAACCAGCTGTGTCCCTGCCCTGTTTGCGCCCTTGGCAGCGGGGAAGGAGACGCGATCGCTGTGCGCCATGTGAGGAGAGGAGAGGAGAGGATAAGCAGATTTTTTTGCATCACGTGCAGTCAGTTGCTCCATCTGAGAACCGTTAGATCTAACACATTAACACTTAGATTTATTTTGACTCGGAACTACAAATGTTGTCTGTATGAGATTTATTTATTATAGACATAATTTTTACTAAGTGATGCTGACTTTTCTTTTCTCAAAGTAGAGCGCCCTCGGCAGGTCACAGGTTGCACGTCCAAAATGGTTTTTTTTTATAGAATCAGCAGCTTATATTTCATTGATCACAGCTATTACAATCAAATTGTAAACATTGCAATAAAAATTGCGGTTGCTGCGCCAGTTGAAAGCAGATCGTTGACGAGCTGCTTCCTTAGCACAATGATGTGCTGCCCAATTTGCATTGCGTTTTACAAATACCAAAGAAAAAGAAGTGAAAACTGAACGTAATGCCTGAATATCAGATAGAATTGCAGCGACCTCTGATCGACCATACTCCAGTTTTTTTTTGTTCCACGTGTCTACTTACTAACTCCGTCCCAATATAAGTTTATTTTTAACTTTTGTTGACTGGCATTTTAACCAATAATTTTTATATATTTAATTAAGTTTAAAACTTAGTATTTGTACTTTTAAATTCATCAAAAAAATATTTTCGTAATATATATGATTTATAATATTAAAATTAATTATATTTATCAAAATTATTAGTCAAAGTCGTAGTAACGCAAGCTCGCTCATATTGTGTGAGCAGTTTCAGTCCAGTTTTGAGCGCTTCTGCCTCCACAGTCAATGTGATTGAATTGCCGGTATCCAGTTTGCGGACCCCATAAAAAATTTGCCAGATGAGTCATGAAGCACTGCTGCAATCGCACCAGAGTGTTCGTTAGCACAAAAGGAAGCACCTGTATTGATTTTTGGCGGTATTCTGATCACCGATACAGTAAAATTTATATAATCGGAGAGAGTATCGATACGCTCTTTATATTTAAATGGTCTAATCTACGAAAAATCTCAATACCTTACATCTAAGAAAGGGCGAGATCAAATCGTATGAACTCAAGAACATGAGTACAATGCAGAAGGGTCTTGGTTCGACCAAAAACTCTAGCACGCGTGAGTGGATGCGGTTACAGTGAAATAATTTGAATCTAACTTGGCTTAACTTGTGTGCTAACGACCCTGGTGCCCCTTTATATAAGGTCGGACCGGCGTAGGTGGCTTGGCGCCTACGAAACTGATGACTCCTTGACGGATGAAGCCACGGTCTTCAGTTGGTTTGGTCCTCTGGCGTCCGCTGGCATCGGAGCAGACGGTCGGCGCCTCCGTTCATCCTTTTGTTCACCGCGAGAGGACAAAAGTTACTTTACTGCTTGGCTTTACCGCCCAGCAGACAACTTTAACTTCCGTTGAATTGCTTTACGTGCTTCTAAATGCTTTACTGCCCCAGCCTGATTGCTTTTTCTCTTGTTGTACGTTGTCGGGAATCTTTGCATCCGTCAGGCCTGGCCGTTGGAGCGGTGGCCGGCCCTCGGATGGGCAGCCAAATTTTGTCGTCGCCCAGTCCCGGCCTTCGAGGTTTGTGACTATGTTGTCGGTTCTGGAGCAGGTGCTAGAAGCGACTGGCTCTGATTCCTGACCCCTAGGGGTCGGGCCGTGTCTTCGATCAAGTTGAGTCTTTCGTGGACTGTCGAGGGCCGTGGGCCGTAGTTTGTAGATAGACTTCACGTAGAGGTCAGGTACATAAGTACCTGGGGTACACTATCTCGACAGTAGCCCTCGAGCCCTGCGTCATTTGCAATACTTGTTGAGGCGGCGCTGGGCTGGTCTTCGTTAGAGTCTAATGCTCGATCCTACCGTAGGGCGTAGCCTCCGAGCGATCCGAAGGGTCGGTTGCGGGGCTAAATCTTCTGCTAATATTTGGTTTTTCATTGTAGATCCAATGAGAGCGCGTGAGCACGCCCGTAGAGCGTAGCCCCCGAGCCTTCGGGCGATCCAAAGGGTCGGTCGGAGGTGAATCTCTGAATCGATAGCGCTCGACCCTCGAGGTTGGTTCGAAACTGATTTTCGTTATCAGCCAAGCGTCGGGACAAATGGCTAGATTGAGCCGGTCGAGCCAGCCTTGTCTTATGATCAGCATCACGCCTAGGTCGGACTGAGCAGGCCAGTCAATTCCCATAATCAGCGCCCTAGGTAAGGATCGGGCCGATCGTTTTATCGTCCGACCTTTCGTTTGCCCTGGTCCATGAGATGGCTCACGACATTAGTAACGGATATCGGCAACGGCTCCGATGATCGCACGGTTCTGCGGCCTCCTTGTGGACGGCAGATATAACGTCTGGGAATTGTAACCGCTAGTCGATCTAAACGGTCGGGACTAATGATCGAACAGCCCAGAAAATGCGACGGTTTGCGCGGGTGCGTCCTGACGAAAGGATGCTCGTCAGGCATTAATTGCCATGGCAGGAGTGCGCAGTTACCTCACCCGCCAGCGGAGGTTTTCAAAGTTTGTAGTGGGCCCACTTGTTAGTGAGTGGGTATCGAGGCTCGTGGGTACCCGATGGTTCAGGCGTCCATCATGACGGGCCGTCACATCAACGTGGCGGTTTGAATAAAAGGCCTCCGTTGGCCTCCCATTCGTCCTTACTCGTTTCGAAATCTAAAAACGTACGAGCCCTCGCCTTCATCTTCCTCGCGCTCTGTCGTCTGTTTTCCCTCGCTGTTGCTCGCGCTTTCATCCTTGTCGCCATGGCCGGTTCTCCTTGGAGGAGGTCGATTGTCACCGTGGGCACCCTCGAGAACTACATGAAGGCCGATATTCTCCCATCGAGGGAGGTTGCGCGGTGGCGACGGGCGATAGGGGAGCACGCGCCGGCGTCGGGGCCCAATGAGGTGGTCTCCTTCATCGGCTTCCACGAGCGTGGGTAAGCGCTGCCCAGTTCGAACTTCTTCCGCAGGCTACTGGCCTACTACAGCGTCCGCCTCCACGACCTCAACCCGAACGGGGTGTTGCAGATCTCCGTCTTTGTCACGCTGTACGAGGCGTACCTCGGCATTGATCCGCATTTCAACCTGTGGAGGTACTTCTTCTGCATCTCGCAACAGAAGGAGGGCAACGCTATCCGAAGCGTTGGAGGCGACGGGATTTGTCTCCGCAACAACCGGGCGTCGGAGTACTTCGACATTCCGTTGAAGAAGTCCTAGAAGGGGTGGCACGGGGGTTGGTTCTACCTCAACAATGCCGCCCCCGGCTTGCCACTGTTTAGCGATGAGCCCGTCCAAATGTTGGACTCGTGGGGCAAGCGGTTCACCGCCGAGGAAGAAGAAGAACTCGACCCGCTGCTCCGACGGATCGAAGAGCTGCAGGGAGATGGCTTGAAAGGTACCAAGCTTGTCGCATCCTTCATCAAGCGCTGTGTTCATTCTCTCCGCCTGCGTCCCCGACTCCTGTGCGACTACAACAGTCGGTTCGAAGACATGTGGGAGATGATCCGGTTTGGGCTGTCGACGGTGGGCCGCTCCTGGAGGGCGATGTGGTGACCGAGTTAGCCGGCGGGCCGGCTCCTCTGGATGTGGGGCACCAGGCAGGAAGACTGGTGAGTTACGTTGTTCTTTGTTGATCGTTGAGATAGAATGCAGCATAGCCGTTATAGTCTTAGGCTTGCGCTTGTTTGCGATTGTCGTAGGGGGACATCCCGCCGTCGCGCGCGCCGACTCCCGTGATGGTTACTGCAGTGGGCGTGGCCATAGTTCCGGCTGCTCTAGGCGTCGGGCCAGCCGTACAAGGGGCGAAGCAGGCTGCTCCGGGCGCTGAGCTGGAGGCTCCGACCGACAGGCCGATTTCTTCGGGCGCAGCCGTCGGATCGACTTCGTCGGTCGGATCAGGGTGGTTGCCCCCTGCCCCTGCTGTTGCTGCTTTTGCCAATGCCGTCGCAAGGCCCTCTACCGTCGTCGAGCTGAACGACTCCGATTCTTCGGATGATGTGCCGCTGAACGAGTGCATCCGTCGTCGGAAGAAGCGGGACGATGTGGCCGAGCCCTCTTTGAAGAGGGCTAGGGCGGAGGTGGTCGAGACCTCCGCCGACCCCTAGGTGCCTGCAGTCGCCGCCGCTGTGGGGCCAAGGATCAGACAGCCGCCGCCGAGCCGGGGCCTCCCGTTCCCTGTTCAAGTGTCGCGGGCGAAAGTTCGTGCACTTTTAGTTAACTAATCGTGTTTTACCTTACCGTTGGTAGTGTCGTGATCGCGTCTGTTTGTTTGTGCAGCTCCGCATCTTCGATTGCCGTGACGCGGGCCCATGCGGCAGGCTCTACGTTCGAGGGAGAGACCGCAACCGTTGGGTCGACGTAGTCTTCGCGGCGCATTCGTCGTCATCGTCGGCGTGAAGTGCGGCGGCCGTTGAGCCCGCAGTTGGTGGAGCCGCACCGGCTCCACCCGAGCCAATCCTCGAGGATAGGGAGGAGGCGAGTGAAGAGAGCATTTCCCCTTCTCCGGACGCAGAGGCTGGGGAGGGCGAAGTCCAGCCCTCGGATGTTGATGCCGGGGAAGTCCAAGTGCAGCTCTCGAGCGCTAACGTTGGGGCCGCAGATGGTGATGCCGGGAGGCGCAGGTGCAGCCCTCGAGCATCGACGCCGGAGCAGGTGGAGCCCAGCCCCCGAGCGCAAGTGCCGAGGGGGTCGAGGAGCTAGGATCGTCTCCCGCCGAGGGGGCGAAAGAGCCGATGCCGCCATCGTCGCCAGCGTCCGTTGTTGATGTGTCGGAGGCGCAGGTGCAGGCACAGTCCCCGACCCAGGCGCTTCCTCAAGCTGCCGAGGTGTCGGAGTCGCAGGCGCTGATCCCGAGAGAGCCGGCGGGGCAGGCCTCTGCTACCGCCGAGGAAGAGTCGAGGGAGCTGGTGCTACCCCAGACGCCGAGGGAGCCGACGCTGCCGATCAACCTGGACCAGTAGGCGGTGCTGATTCCTGCTCCTGTTGCCTCAGATGAGGCGGTCAGATAGGCCTAGGCCCACCTTGACAGCCAGGCATCGGTGGCGAGCCACCATGTCATCGAGGCTCTCTCGCACCTCAGTGGCACGTCGGAGTACCTGTCTGAGTGATGGGACCTCTTCTGGGATCCCTACATGCGACAGTGGCGAGTAAGTTAAGATTCCTATTGGGTTGGTTTTTATGAACCTTAGTTGGTTGCGATGCTGAGTGAAGGGTCTAATGCAGGAGACTCTCCGTTAGGAGGTGGGTCGCCCCTTGCAAGAGCCTCTACGGGTTGAGGTCGACGCGCTGCGTGAAGAGCTGGGGAAGATCCATGCCGACCTTTAGGAGGCTAGGACTGTTGCTGCGAGCAATGCCGCCCTGCTGAGGCGGCTGAGCGCAGCTCCCAGATCTCCTTCGAGCAGGGTATCGAAACCTAAAGGGAGGTGGCCTGCTGCGCGCGGAGAAGTCCAAGCTCTTAGAAGAGCTCGCGTCCGCCAAGTTCGCCGTCGTGCGTAAGTGTTCTTGCCTTAGTGTGCTTTAGCTTGTTCGGTTCGTCGGCACATTGAGATTCGTCATGTCGCGTAGAGTTCAGGCAGCAGATCGATCGGCAAGCTGCTGAGTTGGAGGAGCTGCGGGACCGGACGCGCGCCGCCAAGGGTGCCCGTGAGTCGGTCGAAAGTGCCCTCGATTGATCCGAGGAGCTCTGTCGCCTTGCTTGGGAGAGCCGAGATGCCTCGAATGCACGCGTCGCAGTGGCCGACGTCGAGGTCAAGAAGCTCTTAGCGGAGCTGGAAAGGTTGAAGGAGTCTTCGGCCACCACCTTGGCACGGGCGCGGGAGGCGCACGAGACAGCGGTGGCTCAGTTTGACGGGAGCGGGAGGAGGAACGCGCTGCAGCCGAAGTAGCGAGGAAGGATCGGGATGGTAAGTACTTACTTTGCTCGTCGGCTTTTGGGGGTCGGACCCTTAGTGTTGTGTTTGATGCAGATGCGATCGGCGAGTTTCGGACGCTGCGCGGGGAGTTCATTCTTTGCTGCGCTAAGTCTTCACCGACACCCAAGAAGGATCCATCGCCATGGATCACGCGGTTCGAGTGTTGCACTTGCTTCTGGGACTCATCAGCTCTGAGTTGGTGGTGGTGTTGTGGGATGGAGCAGCATTGACTCTGGCGCACACCCGGTCGCACTATCTCGACGCCGACCTCAAGCGCATCTCTGAAGGGTTCGTTGTTGGCACGTCAGAGGTGACGATGCTAAGGCTGCACGACGAAGTGAAGCCCCAGGCTCAGGACATCATCTTCGGCTACCACCAGAGGCCGAACTTACTCCGGGAAAGCTTTGGGCACTTGCCTCCTCGCGCTTTGGGCACTACCACCAGAGGTCGAACTTGTTTGTGAATAATTTCCTGCAAAACAATGTGAACTTTCGTGTTCGATGTTGTGCGGGTTGCTGTTTCTGACCCCTTTAGTGCTGTCAAAGCGTTTCACACTTAGCGTTTTTCATAATCCGTTGGGCGTTGATTGAGCAACAGAGTCAAACATAGCTCGTAGGGTCAAATGTCGGGCTCGATACAGCTGTTGAGCGTCACCAACGTCAGGTCCTCAATCTTTAGCCATGAAGAAAACTTAAACAAAAGTGCTCATAGTCCACTTCGACATGTCCGAGGGTCACCCGTGAGCCAACCACAAGTCGGGAGGTCGATCTCCGAGGAAATGAGAGAGGCATAGAGCCTTAGAAGTGACGAGGCGTGGAGCCTTGACGGAAAGCGAGGCGCGGAGTCTTGGAGAAAACGAGAAGGGCGGACGATCTGACCCTTAGATAGGGACACTGAGAGTAGCCCTAGGACGGCGAAGGGTGGTTGGGCAAGCCACGCTTCGCTGTCCAAGTATTTAAGCTAATAAAAACGAGATATGCGCAAAAAACTTAGCTCATTTTATTATGCGTAGAAACGACGTAAGTTCTCGATATTTCAGGCGTGGGCTAGCTCCCTTTCGCCTTCGTTCGCCAGTTTGTAGGCGTTGGTCTTTAGGACTCGTTTGATTATGTAAGGTCTCTCCCAGGGTGGAGACTACTTGTGATGGTCGGTCTTGTCTTGCACCCTCTTGAGCAGGAGATCTTCGACGTTGAAGGCCCGACCCTTGACGCCGCTTTCGAACTCTCTTCGTCGTAGGCTCGGACCCTTAGTGAGTTGTAGTCAAGATCGGTCGAGAGCACGACCTCAGCTCCAAACATCATGAAGAAAGGAGTGAACCCTATAGTTCTGTTGGGGGTGGTTCGCAAGCCCCAAAACACGGGAGTTCCTTGACCCACCGCCTGGCCGCTTGTCTAACGGAGTCGTAGATCCGCGGCTTCAAGCTTTGGGGCACCATCCCATTGGCACGCTCGACCTGACCATTAGTTCTCAGATGGGCGACGGAGGCGAAATCGAGCCGAATGTGGTACTCCTCGCAGAATTTCTAAAAAACATGCTCAGTAAACTGTGTTTCATTGTCGGTGATGATGGACTGTAGGACCTCGAATCTGCAGATGATGTCGCGGATGGACTCGACGGCTTGGCCGAAGCTGATGCAGGGGACTAGCTTGGCCTCTATCAACTTGGTGAATTTGTTGACGGCGACGAAATGGTGGGTGAAGCCCCCGGATGCTGTTCCGAAAGGCCCGAGGATATCAAGCCCCAAGACCGTGAAGGGCCAAGTAATTGGGATTGTCTGGAGGTCTTGAGCCGGTAGGTGCGTCTTCGGGCGTAGAACTGGCAGCCTCTGCAGGAGCGTATGAGCTTCTCGGCATCGAAGACCGCTGTGGGCCAGTAAAACCCCTGGCGGAAAAGTTTTCCGACCAGGGTCCTTGGAGCGGTGTGGTGCCCGCAAATTCTCAAGTGGATATCGTCGAGAAGGTGGAGGCCCTCCGCCTGACAGATGCAGTGCTGAATAATGCCGCTAGGGCTCCGTTTGTAGAGCTCGTCATTGATGATGATGTAAGCCTTGGCTCGGCGTGAAACCCACCGGGCCTTGTGGCGTCAGCTAGAAGAGTGTCGTCCTGGAGAAAAGCGTAGATGTCCTGGGACCAGTCGGGGATGATGGCCATAACCTCGGCCCCAAGGGTCGGAGCTTGCTCACCGACTGCTGCCTCGACTTGAGGGTCGGTGGCATCATCTTTGAGCTTGATAGTTGGCTTAGAGAGGACATCGAAGAAGATGTCGTCAGGGACTGGATCCCGCCTCGAGGCCATTCGGGCTAGAGTGTCGGCCGTTTCGTTGTCGCGGCGCAGAACGTGATGTTGCTCGAGTCCGTTGAACTTGTCCTCGAGCTTGCGAACTTCCTGACAGTAAGTATCCATCTTGGGGTTTCAGCAGCTGATATCTTCATAATTTAGTTCACGACGAGCTTGAAGTCGCCCTTGTTGTAAAGCCATCGGACGCCGAGAGTGATGGCCATTCGGAGGCCATGAAGCAAAGTTTCATACTCTGCAGCGTTGTTGGAGGCAAAGAAATAGATTTGTAGAATGTATCAAAACTTGTCTCCCATGGGAGAGATAAGGACGACGCCATCCCTCGAGCCCTTCAGCCGACAAGAACCGTTGAAGAACACAGTCCGGTGCTCGAGGTCGACGGGGTTTGGTGGTTCTTGAGCCTCGGTCCACTCAGCGATAAAATCGGTGAGGGTTTGGGATTTGATGGCTTGCCGAGACACGTAGGCGATGTCGTGGCCCGTGAGTTCTATAGCCCGTGTAGCGATGCGCCCGAACACGTCCTTGCCGTTGATGATCTCCTCGAGCGAGAAGCTTGTCTCCACCTGGATGGAGTGGCTGTCGAAATAGTGGCGGAGCTTGCGGCTGGTGATGAGGATGACGTAGAGCAGCTTCTCCACATAAGTGTAGCGTGTCTTGGCATCGGTCAATACCTCACTGATGAAGTAGACCGGCCGCTGGACCTTCGGGGCGCGGCCTTCCTTTGACCGCTCGACGACGAGGACGGTACTGACGATTCGTAGTTGCAAAAATACAGAGGAGCAGTGGCTCACCAGGGGTCGGAGCGGTCAGGACTGGCAGTGTAGATAACATAGTCTTCAGTTGCTCGAATACCTCCTGGGCCTCGGCGGTCCAGGTGAAACGGTCAGACTTTCGAAGGAGTCGGTAAAAATGCATAGCTTTCTCACCCAGTCGAGAGATAAAACAGCTGAGTGCCGCCAAGCACCAGTGAGCTTTTGGACCCCTTTGATGTTGTTGATGGGTCCGAGGTTGCGGATGGCGGCGATCTTCTCAGGGTTGGCTTTGATGCCGCTCTCAGAGATAACGAACCCGAGAATCTTGCCGGAGAGGATGCCAAAGACGCACTTCTTGGGGTTGAGCTTGATGCGAAACTTTCAGAGGTTGGTGAAGGTTCCCTCTAGGTCTTCAATAAGGCCGGCAGCTTGACAAGTCTTGATGACGATGTCGTCGACTAGACTTCTAGATTTCGACCCAATTGGTCATGAAAGCATTTCTGCATGCAGCGCTGATACGTGATGCCAGTATTTTTGAGCCCAAACAGCATGGTGACGTAGCAGAACGAGCTGAACAGCGTGATGAAGGACGTAGCCGGCTGGTCGGAGCAGCGAATAGAAATCTGATGGTACCTGTAGTACGCATCAAGGAAGCTAAGCGTTTCACAGCCGGCGGTGAAATCGACCACCTAATCTATACGCGGCAAAGAAAACGGATCCTTTGGGTATGCTTTATTGAGACTCGTGTAATCAACGCACATTCTCCACTTTCCATTCTTCTTCTTAACCATTACAGGGTTGACCAGCCACTTAGAGTGGTAGACCTCTTTGATGAACTTAGAATCTACCAGCTTGGCGATCTCCTCTCCAATGGCGCGGCGCTTCTCGTTGTCAAAGCACTGGAGTCGTTGCTTCACCGGTTCAAACCCGGGAAGGATGTTGAGAGAGCGCTCGGCGACCTACTTCAGGGTGCCCGGCATATCACAGTGATGACCCCCTTGAGACCAGGCATCTTGAGCTTGAGGTAGATGTAGTAGGGGACGGTCATGAACTTGGTGAAGCCGGGTCGACCGAGGATCACGTGATAGGCGCCAGAGAAGTTGACCACTTCGAAGGTGAGCTTCTTCGTACTGAAGTTGTCGCGTTCGCCAAAGGTGATTGGCAAGGTGATTCGACTCAGAGGCACAGCGCTGTCCCCGGGGATGACGCCATGAAAGGGAACGTGGCTCGGATGGAGGTCAGACTTTGAGAGCTTCATGGCCTTGAAGGTGTCGACGTATATGATGTTGAGTGCGCTGCCGCCGTCCATGAAGACCTTGGTCAAATGCGTGGTATCGATGATCGGATCGAGCAACAGAGGCAGGCGCCGCAGCTGAGGGATGTAGTCGGGGTGGTCGGACCTGTCGAAGTTGATCGGAGCCTCCGACCACTTGAGGTACGTGAGCACGGCAGGGTCGGTGAGGTTGACCTCCTGCCCTATCGGCTTTTGATGGTGCCGTGACTCGTAAGCCATAGGCCTGTCGAAGATCATCAGACAGTTCTTCGGCTCGGGGAAGGCGTTGTCGACGTTGCCCTCGGCCTCCTTCGTAGGAGGGTCAGGATTTTGAGGTTGACGAGAGTTGGGTCGAAAGTGACCTCTGTAGAATGCTTGCATCAGGTGGCAGTCCCGCAGAGTGTGCTTGACGGAGGTTGTGTGGTTGGTGCAGGGCTTGTCGAGTATTTTCTCGAAGTGGTTCTTGTGGTTGACCGGCTTCTTGGCTTGAGGTCGAGGTTGTCGCTCGGTGGCGCCCACGAACTCCTCGTCGTGCCGGCGGTTCTTCTGCTTCTTGTTGCTCGAGCCGCCCATTGACCTATCGTCCCTATGGTCGGAGCGCCGGTCGAAGCGGTTCTCGTTCTTGTGGTCGGCCTTGGACTTCTCCAAGTCCTTGGTCCGGTCCTGGTCGAAGTTGGCTTAGACTGCCTCCTCCCCGGTGGCGAAGGTGGTGGCGATGTCGAGAAGAGCGTGCGCCGTCCGAGGGTTTTTACACCTCAGCTTGTGGACGAGCGCCTTGGATGTCGTGCTGCAGGCGAAGACGTTGATGACGTCGGCGTCGCTCACGTCGGGTAGCTCATTCCGCTTGCGCGAGAAACACTGGTTTTAGTCACAAAGCGATTCACCGAGGTTCTGTTTGCAATTCTGTAGATCACAAGAGTTGCCCGGGCGCGTGTACCTTCCTTGAAAGCGACAGAGATCGGCCTAGTTGTGGATGCTGTCTCTGGGAAGGTGCTCGAGCCACCTCCAGGTCGAGTCGGGCAGGAAGAGTGGCAGGTACTAGATGGCGAACAAGTCATTGGCGCCCCCAGCTCTGCCTGCAAGACGATAGTCCTTGAGCCAGTGGGCAGGGTTGGTCTCACCAGTGTCTGACGATGTGGTCGTAGCTGCGCTGACGGTCACGACAGTCGGGAGATCTATCCCGCCTGGACTCGGCGTAGCGCTCGCTCCTAGCTTGCTTCCACGCGTCAATCGTGTGACGAGCATCACGATCGGACCTGTCGAAGTTGATCGGGGTCTCCGACCACTTGAGGTACGTGAGCATGGCAGGGTCGGTGAGGTTGACCTCCCGCCCTATCGGCTTTTGATGATGCCGTGACTCATAAGCCACAGGCCCGTCGAAGATCATCAAGCAGTCCTTCGGCTCAGGGAAGGCGTTGTCGGCGTTGCCCTCGGCCTCCTTCGTAGGAGGGTCAGGATTTTGAGGTTGACGAGAGTTGGGTCGAAAGTGACCTCTGTAGAATGCTCGCATCAGGTGGCAGTCCCGCAAAGTGTGCTTGACGGGGGTTGTGTGGTTGGTGCAGGGCTTGTTGAGTATCTTCTCGAAGTGGTTCTTGTGGTCGACCGACTTCTTGGCTTGAGGTCGAGGCTGTTGCTCGGTGGCGCCCACGAACTCCTCGTCGTACCGGCGGTTCTTCTGCTTCTTGTTGCTCGAGCCGCCCCTCGACCTATCGTCCCTGTGGTCGAAGCGCCAATCGAAGCGGTTCTCATTTTTGCGGTCGGTCTTGGACTTCTCCAAGTCCTTGGTTCGGTCCTGGTCGAAGTTGGCTTGGACAGCCTCCTCTCCGGTGGCGAAGGTGGTGGCAATGTCGAGAAGAGCGCGCGCTATCCGAGAGTGGCGAAGGTGGTGGCAATGTCGAGAAGAGCGCGCGCTATCCGAGAGTTTTTACACCTCAGTTTGTGGACGAGCGCCTTGGATGTCGTGTCACAAGTGAAGACGTTGATGACGTCGGCGTCACTCATGTCGGGTAGCTCGTTTCGCTTGCGTGACAAACGCTGGATGTAGTCACATAGCGATTCACCGAGGTTCTGTTTGCAGTTCTGTAGATCACAGGAGTTGGTCGGGCGCGTGTACCTTTCTTGGAAGTTGCGACGAAAACGCGACAGAGATCGGCCTAGTCGTGGATGCTGTCTCTGGGAAGGTGCTCGAGCCACCTCCTGGCCGAGTCAGGCAGAAAGAGTGGCAGGTACTGGATAGCGAACAGGTCGTTGGCGCCGCCAGCTTTGCATGCAAGATGATAGTCCTTGAGCCAGTGGGCAGGGTTGGTCTCACCAGTGTGTCTGACGATGTGGTCGTAGCTGCGCCGACGGTCGCGACGGTCGGGAGATCTATCTCGCCTAGACTCGGCGTAGCGCTCGCTCCTGGCTTGCTTCCGCGCGTCAATCGTGTGACGAGCATCACGGTGCTCCCCGAGGCGCCGGCGAACGTTGCCAGCCAGAGGGTAGAGATCACGCGCCTCGGCCCAACCGTGACGGATGTCGTGGGCCAGGCTCCGTCGATCGACGTTCGATCGGTGAGAGCTGTGCGCCTCGGAGTACTGTCGAAGCGATGGTTCAGGGTGCTGAAGCGTGCCGTCGATGTAGACGCGTAGTCGGTCGTAGGTCTCTTTGAGCATGGGGTTGTCGGGTGTGGCGGACTTGTAGAGGACATAAGCTATCGTCGCCATGTGCTCGTACGGCATGTCGAAGACGGGCGTGCCGCTAATCTGCTGATAAGTGAAACGAGCCCGGGCTCAGGCGCCCTCGCTCGTCGCGGCGGTGCCCTTACCCGCAGCATCACCCTCGGCGGCAGATTTGCACCGAAGGGCATTCTTGACGATGGAAAGATCGTTTCTGTGCGGAGAAGGGTCATGGTCAAGAGCCTTGCCAGGAGTATCAATCTCCGCGGCCTTAGTAGGCTGCAGCATGA
Organism: Zoysia pacifica; assembly: GCA_001602315.1. Lineage (NCBI taxonomy): Eukaryota > Viridiplantae > Streptophyta > Magnoliopsida > Poales > Poaceae > Zoysia > Zoysia pacifica. The sequence goes on along the minus strand of BCLH01001714.1, from coordinate 21,265 downwards.
AGCACTCACGAGACGAGTCATGGCCCAGCACACCGTGAGGCAGACGAGGCGAAACTTCGGCGAAGCGAGCGCCGCTTGCGCGGAGCCTAAAGACGAAGCTCACCGCCGTTGTCAGCGACGAAATCCAAACTCCCAAAACAGAAGGCCTGGTTGACAACGAAAACAAGAACACTTCACGATCGACCATCATGAGCGATGGCAACTGCAAAGCTTCCAAAGTGTAGGCGAGATATCAAAGTCTCCCCCACCAAAGCGAAAATCAAAACCATCAAAAAGCAAAGCGAAAACGCGCCACGAAAACACCTTTCTGACGCGTCAACTGTGAATGTAGACCACATACCACAGAGGATAATACAAGTGTTCTCCCTGCTGCAAAAAAAGGTATCAAGTAGGTCTCGTGCCCAAGTTTGTGAATGTAGACACGGCAGTCCCAAATCTAGTGCCTGACGACCCTTATAAATCGCACGCCATGTATGGGAGCTGTGTCTTTTCTTATTAGCGGACATAAATTCACAGCTTGGATAATATTTTCCTTTTAGTACTCTAGCGCACAATGAATCTGGATTGGTCATGAGGCGCCATCCTTGTTTGCCTAGCATCGCAATGCTTGATATCCCGGAATCCAAGTCCGCCACTAAACTTTGGCGTTGTTAAATCAGACCAACTTTTTCAATGAATTCCTTTCCTATCCACACTGCTACTCCACCAATAGTTAGATATAGCACTTGTGATTTTTTGGCACGTATCTGGAGCAAGCATGAAGCAGCTCATTGAGTAGGTGGGAATAGCTTGAGCCACTGATTTGATCAATGTTTCTCGAGCAGCGCAGCTAAAATGTTTCTCGTTCCAACCTCTCATCAGTCCTTTTATTTTAGAGATGATTGGAGCAAAGTCATCCTTTGTGTTCCGCCCTACAGCTGTGGGCAGACCCAAATATTTCTCACCCAAGGCTTCGTTAGCAATTCCGGTTAACATCTTAACCTCTGTTTTAGAATCATCTATGCAATTGACGCTAAAGAATATGGCTGATTTGGACACATTAACCATTTGACCAGAGCCTCGTTGGTAAGACTGCAGTACATCCACAAGACGTTGTGCTCCTTTCTTGCTTGCTTCAGTGAATAAAATGCAATCATCTGCAAATAACAAATGAGAAACCCATGGTGACTTCGTGCTGAATCGAATCCCTCTTCTTAAGTAGTTTGGGCCACTGTACTATAGCATACTAGACAACCCCTCTGCACATAATAAAAACAGGTAAGGAGAAATTGGGTCTCCTTGGCGTATACCTCTTGTTGGTGTAAAGGTTTCAGAGAAGTGACCATTAACACGAACTGAAAAATTGACTGTTTCAACACATCTCATTATAAGTTCAACCCATCTAGAATCAAAGCCCAACTGAATCATAATTGCTCGATGATGTCTCCGTCGAACGAATGAAGTTACGATCAGGGTGGGCAGGCCGACCTAGTAACGAACCAGCCAACCATCAAGCCCAGCCCGTGCTAAGCGGAACCGGCCCAACTCGCGTTACCTGGGCCCCGACCGATGCTTGCCCGTGGACCCATCGTCCTGGCGGTGAACCCAAAGCTCACTCGCTCACGTGGCGGAGCGCAAGAAGCAGCGGAGCTTTTTCTTCTTACTTCTTCGCTGGCTCACTGCGACGGGGCTGCCAAGAAAATCGGGAGTTTTTTTTTATTTAACCTTTTTTAATTAATATTTTAAAAAAATTTATCTCAAACTGAAATTTCAGATTAAACTGTTTTAGTCACATCAATCATATTGTCGTAATTGTATCGTATTGATGTGATTGTAGTGAAAATCACGTCAATTAAACTGGTACGATTAATTTTACATTAGATTTTAGTCACGTCAATCTGATTGACATGATTAAAGTGTTAATCATGTTATTTCATTTGGCATGACACTTCGCAGAGTTACTCACAGGTCAATGTATAAATAGAAGCACCCAAATGGTTAGCAGCTCTTACTACGTTGGTTAGGTCCCCCAACTGCTACATTTTTTTTCATTTTCCATTTTTGTTCTACGTAACAAATTTCTTTACAATCGCAGGTATATTTACATTGCTACCAAGACTCTTATATTATTTTTACATTTATGATTTCTTTATTTACAGATTGATAGAAAATTATTCCTATTTATTTTTAAAAGTAATATTATTTTATAGAAATATTAGTAAAATTAAAATTAAAATGATGTCCAAAATACTATTTTCAAATGAAAATTTATAAAAAAAATCAAATGTTCTCATGTCATTTCACTTTTCAATATACTTTTTTTTTCTCAACACAAATTTCTCACTTTTTGTACAAATTCCTCCGTGTCTCCCCTGGTTCATTTAAAAAGAGGCAAGGGCTTGTCATCAATCAAGGGAAGGGAAAAAAACACAAAGCGGTAGGCCAGCCAAGCAAGCGACGAAACTACACATGAAAATGGTACGATAAATTACCATCTCATCTCGGTTTCAAAATTGTTTTTTGTTAACCGTTTTCGATATGAGTGGAATTTAGACGGGATAAAAACGGAAATGGAATCAGAGTGGTTGGGAGGGGAACGGAAATGAAATGAGTTTTTTTCTAACCGTTTTTTGATTTACTCTTTTTTGTCGTTAATTTTTCGTATTTTCCTCTTTTTCTCATTTTATTACACTTAAAATAAAATTAAAACCTGGGATAAAAAGATTTTGTGAGTCAAATTCAACATAAACATTATCCCATCTGAAGTTTTGAATCCTAATCCTATCGGCTAGGTGGACAACACCCTACATAGCTATAGTCAGATAATAAGTGATCATAATTTCGTTTCTCGTTACACTATAATTCATTATTTAAATCATCTGTGTTATTGTTTATAACAATGTTTAACAGTTAAGACTTATTTAACTCTATTTAACTATACAACTTAATGTTATTATCTTTTCGATTTGGATTATAATTTCTCGTCTGTTATCGATATTTTTTTCATTTCGATATATCCATTTTCATATTCTCGACTATTTCGATTTTTTGTATTTCGATCTCTGACCTTTTTTGTTTCTGTTTTCGTCTGACTAATTAAATAAAAAAACAAAAATGAGATGATTTGTTTTCATCCCTAGACGAAACGCCTCGTTGTATTCTTCGTTACTCCACCTCCCGCGGCTGGCTTTTTTTATCCAGCGTCAGGTCACCGCAGATAAGATGATAGCAACAGCCTCCTCCGTCCTCCTCTTTGCTTGCTGAGCCTGCTCTCACCTCACCTCACCTCACCACCTAATTCTTCTCGTCTCGTCGTCCAGCCCAGGGACAACCACCAACGCCGCCGCCCCTCCTAGTCCTGGATCATCAGCTGTCCGTCAGGGAGGGCATGCAGGCAGGTGGCCCGGCTGGCACGGTTCAATCCGACGGGTTAGGTGCAAGTGCAAGACTCCAAATGAAATGAAGTGATTAAATTCAACGCGCAAGTCATCGGCTTACGTGTAATTAATCACATCAATTTAAATGGCGTAATTCTCAATACAATCACACCAATCGTGTTTACGTGATTAAAATGATCTACATCTGAAAATTTAGTTTAAATATTAATTAAAAAAAGGTTAAATAAAAAAAACTCGAAAAATCAGCCCCTTGGTGCGCATGGTGGTCTCCGCTGGTCCCCGGCAGCCGCCCGCCGCGGCGGCGGTTTTCGGAGGCCGCTGATCTGTTGCTCTTCCGCAGCGCATAGCTTGCCTTTGGCGCGGTTGTTCTCCCGCGCGGTTAAGGTGGGACTCCCTTTCTCCCCCTCCAGTTTCGTCCCCTCGCGAGTTGCAAGGGATGGATATCACAAAAGTCATATTGAATTGAGGAATCTTTTGCTTCAGTGAAAAAAGCTATCCGACACGTCCTGATAAGCTTATTTCATGTCTGTAGGCAATAGGTCATGGAAATATATATAGCCTTCCCTTTGTTGTTGCATTGAGAAATTTTTACGTCCCATTCATGCCATGCCCACTATGTGTGCCTTTACATATAAGAATTATTCTCGATGACAAGCGGCATCTGTTGTTGCGGCATAAGTCTAAATACCTGTGGTCTTTTTAATGGGTCAATTCTTTATTTACTTCATGCATCTGTTGTTGCTGCATATGTGTTTGCTTTTCATGCCGAAGAGTTGGCAGGCTTATTTACTTCATGGCTATCACTATTGTTTCTAAGTGATGGCGTAGACTGATCAATATCCACTATCCAGCAATGAACATTGACATAGCCCGGAGTGGTTAGCGCCGCGGGTGTGCGGGCAACCCGTCCGGGTTGAGTCTTGCGACTCGCATGCCGTGCGTCTCACCGGGATTTATTTTCAAAAATAATTTCGCAAGTACCTGCATATCCCGTGAAAAATAATTACGCAGGTACCTGTATATCGCGTCGAGATACAAAGAGACTAGGACGCTTTTCGTCGCTGACGGAACCCATGTGTCTTTGTTGATTTTTTAAAGGACGCGAAGCACGAAAATAATTTGTAGGTCTAGTATATGCACAGAGTATGTGTTGTATGAGTGTGAGGTATGTAGATATGTGTGTTGTGTATACGTTTAGATATTACAGCTGTAATCAATCGTAGGAGTCTATGTTCAATAAAAAAAAGAACATTGACATATATGGTTGCCTATATGAATCTCACTTGCACATTTTTTCAGTGCAGTTTTTTCTTTATACAACACATTAATCCCCTTTCTACCTTGACCTGCTCTATTATGCTTGTGGAGACAGCAAAATGAGGAAAAAATAATGGGTTCATTTGTTGTGCTCTACTTCATCGTACAAGTTAATTTGCGCTTAATAGATAACCTATTCGAAATTGAATTTTGTTTCAAGAGGCTTACAAGTTTTTGTTGCTCACAGATTAGAGCAAGTTCAATAAATAACCTCCAGAAGATCAAGAGTAATCTCGAATCATTATTTTGCTATGACAAATCTGTTCCAGAAGAGGATATTGGGAGACCAACTGGTTTAGATTTGGAAAAGAAAAACGTTGGGAACCATTCTCCCTGTTCGACATGTGAAGCTAAAGGTGCAGTTCTGTATGCGACTTGTGCTGGTTCGGGCTTGTATGTCGACTCAATATTAGAGAGCCAAGGGATCATTGTAAAAGTCAGATGTCTAGGTAAACAAGATTCGAAGCTATATTCTTTGTATATATTGTGTATATGTGCTGATGTTCAAATTATTATAGGTTGCGGAGGAACTGGAAACATTATGTGCTCCAAATGCGGAGGCCGTGGCCACACTTGAATGGTATAGCTTGCGGTGGCCTCTCAACAAGACAATGTAATTCCACCATCATACTTTGCAAGTCGGGATTTCTGCTCAGGGTGACAATCAAAAGGAGTTCGCTCATGGATCGGTGAACAATTCTCTTTCTGCCACATGATTCAGAACTTGTTCAGCTGAGTTCATTTATAGGGGAACAAGCCTGCTGAAATCGAGACAATTTCCCTTTTTTTATTTCATATTTGAAACCTTGATGTGATATTATACGACAAAGGCGTTGTGGCATGTGAAAAGTTCATATTTATTTGTGAGAACTGAAATTACAGCGTCCAATTCTATTAAAATACTCATTTGTCAGATACACTAGATGCTTGAAAGACAAGAAGTGTTCATAACTAGGACAACAAATCCAGGTTTAAGCAGAAGCTGGGACTGGCATTGCTTGGCCAACGTCCAAAAAATTTCATACTAGATGTAATCAATAAATATGGAAAAAAAATGTGGTTTGTTACGGTGCTTGGAGTTAATAATAACGGTTCACTAGAATTGTGGACCGATACCAAAATAGTAAGTATAGGTATGGTAGTAATTTTTAAAAATCAATGGTTTAGGTTAATTGAGGAGGAGGTAACTCCGATACTTTTTAAGGACCGTATCAAATCTAAAAAAAAAAATTCGAACTCATGGGAGGGCTTGGCTTGTCCCTCCCTTCTGTCTTTTGTTATTTGAAGCTGCTCTGCTGCCAGAATCATTCTCCTGAAGTCTAACTGGAGTAATACCTATCCCACTATAGTTCATATGCTTCTCTTGAGCCAAGGGCTAGCATCCTCTGCAAATTCACATGAATTTTCCAGCACTTGAAATCAAGCAAGGAATACTTGGTGGCCTCTCCTTACCCCAACAGGAGGTTGGAAAAATCCAGACGATCACTTGCTCACCAAGCCAAGTTCATGCGAGAATCTATTCTTCTCCCCTGCTACACCTCCTGACTCCAGATGAATGTGTAGCATATATACATGCATCCACCAAAATGGCCATTGACATCTAGCACCACCACCAGCAACAGAACCAAAGGCGTTCCCGAAGGACATTGCAGTCAGCTCAGGGAGGCCAAGAAAGCCCGCGTCCATGGACACCGTCAGGGGCAACCGCACCTTCGAGGACTTCGACCCCGCCGTCGAGTGGAGCCGCGCCACCGAGGCCGACGCCATCAAGATTTCACTCCCAGGCAAGCAAGAAGCAGAGCATCAAGCTTATCCGTTCGTTGATTGATTTCCTGAGACATGCATTGCATGAGGTGATCTGAACAATGGGTTCCAACGCACCATGCATGTGTTGCGCTTCGAACAACGTGTGGATGTGCACTGCTGCAGGGTTCAAGCGGGAGGAGCTCCGGGTGTTGGTGGACAACCACGGCCACCTGCGCACGAGCGGCGAGCGGCCGCTCTCCGGTACCAGGTGGAGCCGCTTCCAGAAGGACTTCAAGCTCCCCGAGAACTGCAACGTCGACGGCATCCGCGCCAAGTTCGAGAACGAGAAGCTCACCGTTACGCTCCCGAAGAAGAGCACCTCGCCGCAGGTTGCAGCCCCGGTGCCCGTACCGGCCGCGCCACCCAAGCCGGAGTCCAGGAGGCCGGTCGCGGCGCCGTCGCAGCTGCCACCGCAGCAGGCGCTTCCTGAGCTTGCAAAGCCCGCGCCGCCGCCTACGGTGCCGGCGGCGCCGTTGGCTCCTGCTCCCTCGCAGAGGGTGCCTCCTGCCCCTTCACAGAAGCAGCCAGCTGCCGAGCGCAGGCCGTCGCTGCCCCCACGGCTTCCATCAGTGCCGACGCCGCCGGAGTTTGTTGAGCCCGCAAAGAAGGTGTCCGAACCGGCGGCCGCTGCCGTTCCCAAGCTGGGGGAGTACATGAAGGAGACCAAGAAGCCGTCGTTGGAGGAGGAGGCGGAGGAGAAGCGGATGGAGAGGGAGGCGATGGGGAAGATGCAGGAGGACAGGGAGAAGATGGAGGAGAAGCAGGAGCAGGGCGTCAAGGAGGAGGCCTCGGGACCGGCGATCCCCGAGTTGGAGATGGCGCGCCAGCCAAGGCCGATGGCAGCGAGCCGCGGACTGCTGGTGAACGTGGTGGTGGCCGTGGTGGTGCTCATCGGCATCACCGCCTACGTATGGCACACTCTGCAGAATGCCACGGGTGGCGCCGGCGGCCGCGGCCACGGGAGGTATGGCGACGAGATGTGAGCAATCTGCAAGCATGACGTGTTCGAGAACTTGTGCTGGGAATGGAGTGCACAGTAATCTCGTGGTGTTTCTTAATCGATCATCTGGTGTACAGAGCTTAAAAACGTATGAAGAGAAAAGGCAAGGGTGGATATAACTGTAAATCACCGTGTTCTATATACGCTGCAAAATGCAGTAAGCTGAGCTGAAGATGTTACTGAGATTCGCTCTTGCATAGGAAACACTCGTCTAATGTGAGAATACGCTTAAAACTGGATCAAAACGTTTGAAAGTAGAGTAAATTTGTGACTCCAGATTCATTTGCATTTTGTGACAACGGGATCATTTGCAGCATACTCCGTACTCACTTCGTTTTTTAATTGATATCGTCGTTGATTTTTATATTTAATTTTGATCATTCGTTTTATTCAAATTTTTTGATAAATTTTATATAATTTATTATAATTTAATTTATTATTTGAGTTATTTAAGTCACAATTTAAAAGTTTACACATTTAAATAAATTTTTTAAATAAAATGAATGATAAAAGTTGAATATAAAAATCAACGGTGACATCAATTAAAAAATAAAGGAAGTATATATTATTTTCACTCCCAACAACAACGGAATCAATAGCTGGAAGCAACATTTCAAATGCCTCTCCTTTCAAATGAAGGAAAACTATAGTAGAAATTTTAAAGAATTCGAATCCTGCAGGAATTTCTCTTGCACGGTTCGTTTGAAAACATGTTTGTTGCTACAAAATTCTTTGAAATACCTATGAATTGGTTACGTCTGTAGAAGTTTTAGAGAAAGAAATGAGTTCAAATCTCTCAAAACTTTCCCTATAAGTCTTTCTAGACCGCCTTTGAAATTGGATTTTTTTTCTATTTTTTACGTTTTTTCTATGAAATGTAACTGATTCTTGCATGATTTCTGTAAAATTTCTGTGTTTCAAAGAGGGCTTGAATTCCTGTGCTTTTTGAAGAATGAGCCATGTCACTCTAACATCTCACTTCCGAGGGGTCACAAAATTCAGCTCATGATCTGCTCTTCCATATGTGTTTTTTAAAAGAAACTTTGTTCGAACACTTTAACATGGAGGGGATGGATGCGGATATGCCATGAAAACAGTAAAGTAACAATAAAAAATGAATACGTGGTCGGTTAAAAAAAATGAATACATGACGACGATTTCCGGCTGTTAGTTCAGAACCGCATACACTCAAAGCTAACCTTCTCAAGAATTGGATGGTTCAGGAGGACACTTGCGAGCTTTGTGGCCTGGCAGCCGAAAGGACTGATCACCTAATCCTCCACTGTAACTCAGTCTAACAGCGTCAGTTGTTGTCGAGCTCCTTTAGTACAATATATATTCAGTGACATTTTACAGTATTTGCTAATGAGTCAACTCACAAATTTATGCGCCTTTTCTGAAAAAATTAAAAAAAAAAGATCTTGTTTCATCAGTGGTGCTATTTACTCTGATACATTCGCATTTCAAATTAATAACATGATGTATCATGTACCAGCCTGGTCGATCCTCCACAAACAATACTCCCTTTGTTCTTGTTTTATTACCGTGGGTTAACTCTAAACTAAGCTAGCCGGCGACAAAGAACACACAAACAGAGGTTAAGCTAAACCTTGTAGCGAAGGAAGGCAAGACATCTGCGACCAGCCGAAGCAAAAGCAATGGGTTGCCTAGCGACAACCATCACCGTTGGTGTTAACCCTCCATGGCGGCAACACCATCCAGCTGCTAAGCATAGCAAAATAAATCGCAATCTACTGTAGCGCATCCCGTACACCGGCCATATATCCTCCCTGCTGAAAGCCTTCCATCAATCAAGGATCATCGTCAGCACGGCAACATCGTCATGGCGGCTGTTGCACCGCCGGCACTGCCGCCGCCGCCTCGCCGCCGCGCGTACGCGTCCGTGGACCCGCGGTGCGAGTGGGCACGCACGGAGCAGCACGACACGCTCGTCGTCGATGTGTCAGGTATACTAACGCTGCCGCTCGACCGTGTTGTCGATCGCAAAACCTGCGCAACTCCTGAAGCAACGCTTTGGTTTCCTTGCTGGTTCGTTCAGGGTTCAGGAAGGAGGAGCTGAGGGTGCTGTACACCACCAACCGGAAGCTGAAGGTCACCGGCGAGCGCCAGGTCGACGGCGCCCAGTGGGCGCGCTTCGCCAAGGTGTTCCCGGTCCCGAGGAGCTGCGACGCCGGCGGCATCAAGGCCAGGATGAACCTGGAGAACGCCCGGCTTTCTGTCGTCCTGCCCAAGAAGAGATCACCATCGTCGTCCAAGGACAAGCAGAACGAACAGCAGTCTGTGGGTCAGCACGAGGGACAGGAAAGTGCAGCCGGCTCGTCAGGGAGCAGCAGTGGCAGCCTGCACAGCGCCCAGGAAGACGCGGAGACTGGTGATAAGGTTGGAAGGAAGGAGCAGAGAGAAGATCAGGGGGTGGTGGAACAGAGGCCGGAGGCGGTGGCAATTTCACAATATTCATCAAAGAGAAGTGATGGCCATGGAAATGCAGCCGAGAGGGATGATGGCGAGGACAAGGGTCAGAGCAAGAAATGGTGGAGGAAGATCAGGGTTGTTCATGTTCTTGGTTTCATTCTCGTCCTTGCATTGCTGGGTGTTGGTGCCACTATCCTCTGTGTAGTGTTGATGTAAAGATGCATATCCTGTGCATAACAATTGTCATCAACTAAGGGTTACTGTCAAATGACACCACTGGTGCCCATGCATGTCCCGGCGGATGAAGCTGCCCAGTTCGTATCCATCCTCGGGTGCGCGAGTGGGGATTTCCCCCAAACGTACCTGGGCTCCCTCTGTCAAATGTTAAACTCAACCTCACCGCCTTTGCTCCGCTCATCGCAAGTGTGGACAGGTATTTGTCTGGTTGGCTCGCCAGCCTACTGAATCACAGTGATCGGCTTGTCCTTGTGAACTCAGTTCTTAACAGCTTGCCGGTCTATGCAATGGGGGCGCTCCAGCTCCCTCCCGGTGTTATTGATGCTGTTAATGCACGAAGAAGAGCTTTCCTGTAGGCTGGAGAAGACAGTGTCTCGGGTGCTCAATGTTTGGTCAGCTGGGCTCGAGCCTGTCTGACCAAAAAAGATGGTGGCCTTGGCGTCTAGGACCTAACACTCTAGAACATATGTTTACTCATGAAGCTTCTCCATCGAGTACATGCCGGCGAGGGCTCGGCCTGGTTGTTGGGGCTTGAAGTGGAGTTTGGAGGACTACATGAAGCCCCTGCCAACTTGGATGCAGAGGCGCACTGGGCGGCGCTCCTCCGGTTGCTACCTGCTGCTCACCACGGTAGAGGTGGGGGACGGCTGCACGACATCCTTCTGGCATGACAGCTGGTTGGAAGTTGGGGCCCTCGTCGACGCTATGCTGGCGCTCTACTCCCACGCCCGCACCAAAGACGCTTCTGTCCGTCAGGTGCTTTCGACCGGGCTGCGATCACATCTTGGCGCCCGGCTCACTTCTGCAGCAGTGACTCAACTTGATTGCATACTCCCCGCGCTGGCTGCTGTCACCCTAGCCGTTGTGCGAAACATGCGCCGCTGCCGGTGGGAGGACGGCGAGCGCAGATTTTAGTCGTCCGCGATCTGCCGTACAGTCATCTCCGAAGGGGTGCCTCCTTGTAACTACTATGACTTCATATGGAAGAACTGTGCCCCCCCCCCCCCCCCGCCAGGTCATTCTTTGGCTGGCTTCTTGTGTAGGACAGGATAGAAACTAAAGAGAATTTGCTCCGGAAGCACTGCGTCGATTTGAGCCAGTGCCCCCTGTGCGATGCAGCTGTTGAGAGTTCGTCTCACCTTGTCGCCGGGTGCCCTTTCGCGGCAGAATTTTGGTGCCATGTTAGATTGCCGCTCTTAGAATCTGATGTGGACACACTCTGGAAAGTCTCTCCCCCGCACTCCATCCCAGCTCTCCACTTCAATGCTTTCCTTCTCCTGTGCTGCTGGTGTCTTTGGAAGCATAGACACAACGTCGTCTTCCGCTCCCAACCCTCTTGTCAGAGCAATCTACTAGTTGCCTGTCGTAAAGACGCCAAATTGTGGACATGTAAAGCATGTAACCCATGCGTGGATGTTAGTGTTCTCTTCTCCAACCCCATGCTATCTCCTAATGTAACCAACATGTAACGACTTCAAGTTTATGCTAATGAAAGGAATGAAAAGGTGACCCCAACACCCCCCCCCCGGTGGAACTTCTCAAAAAAAGAAAATGACACAACTGGCACAAATGCTGTTTCTACATTGAAATGCAAGACATTGCCATGTTTTCTTATGATGCTTAGAAGCGGTTTCTAGTCTCAATTGAAATACCGTATTGAAAGATAAGAATGGACTAGCTGTAGGTGGAATTGGAATGCTGCATATTCCATTCATTCTTATAACCAAGCCACACAAGCCCCAGGCAATTGCTTCAAAAGGCCCACCAATGACACAGATCATACAAATAAGACTAACCTAACCACAAAACAGGGGGGTACACAAGCCAAATTATTCCAAACAAATGGCCCTAACAGCCTTGTGCTCAACAGATCAAATCTACTGAATGACTCATTTTGCGCTGGCAAGCTGGGTGCGGATCAGCTTGGTGGCAGAAACCATGTTGGTTAGCGCCGGCTTGACCTCGGTGTACTTGCGGGTCTTGAGACCGCAGTCAGGGTTCACCCAAAGGATGTTCGTGTCAAGAACCGCAAGCATCTTGTTGATGCGGTCTGCAATCTCCTCGGTGGAAGGGATCCTGGGAGAGTGGATGTCATAGACACCGGGGCCAATGCCGGCGCCATACTTCACACCCTCGCGGAAGACGGACAGGAGCTTCTCATCAGACCGGGAGTTCTCAATTGTGATCACATCAGCATCCATGTCGATGATGGAGTGAATGATATCGTTGAAGTTGGAGTAGCACATGTGGGTGTGGATCTATTCAAGAGAAAATAAGTATCATCAGCAGGAGAGATGTTAAGAAAGATTACCAAGTATCTCGTAACATTTCAAGATGACTGATTACTTGAGTGGTGTCCTGGACTCCGCAGTTAGTGATTCTGAATGAATGGACAGCCCAGTCCAGGTAGAATGCATGCTCTGACTTGCGCAGAGGCAGACCCTCTCTTAGAGCTGCTTCATCGATCTGAATCACCTGTGAAAAGCAAAAGAAGATATTGTCACACCTGGAAATATTGATGAAACAAGTACTAGGAAAACAATAGGAGAAGATATATACGAACCTGAATACCAGCAGCCTCGAGATCCTCAACCTCCTTTTTGATGGCAAGAGCTATCTGGTAGCATGTCTCGAACCTACAGGCCAAGTAATATAGAGGGATTCACTTCCATGAATGAGAAAATGATGCTATGAACTTCCTAAACATATTGAAATAGGTAGGAGGAAGTAACTGACCTGGGCTGATCGTTCCTCACAAATGACCAGTTGAGGATTGTTACCGGACCAGTTAGCATTCCCTTCATTGGGCGGGAGGTCATGCTCTGTGCTGTCTTGGACCAGAAGACAGTCATGGGGTTTGGGCGGCTGACATCACCGTAGATAATGGGTGGCTTTACACAACGTGATCCATAGGATTGTACCCATCCATTGGCAGTGAATGCAAAACCGGATAATTGCTCACCGAAGTACTCGACCATGTCGTTTCTCTGTACATATATAGAATAGGTTACAAATGAGTAAATATCTCATCTGCAGCATACAATGTATCAGCATGCTAAGAAATTTTTTTTGTTTTTATAAGCTCCATAACAACAAATCCTAAACAATTTTTTTTGTCTCCAAAAGACATTTAATCTAGATGGTCAACTATGCCAGTACTTAAGGATGCTCACCTCAGGCTCTCCATGCACAAGCACATCAATGTCAAGCTCCTCTTGGATCTTGACAACCTTGCTGATTTCTTCCTTGATGGCATTGGTGTATTCCTCCTCGGAGATCCTGTAATAATGCATTTTCAATAAGAAAAAGGAGAGGAAGTTATTACAAACGTAATAGCTCTCGAGAAACTTACTTCTTTGCCTTATACTCACGGCGAACCCTCCTGAGGTCCATAGTTTGAGGGAACGAACCAATTGTAGTTGTGGGAAGGACCGGAAGGTTGAGCTTTTTCTGTTGAGCATCTAATCTTGCAGAGACATTGGTAGCACGACGGTGGTCAGATCCCCTCAAAGCAGCTGCCTGTAAGAAATGCTCTTCTAGTTTAGAATTGATATGTTAACATCAGTGTGAAGTAATCATGTAATGAATAAAGCATTTTACTTACGGCCTTCTGGACCTCCTCATTTGTCACTCTGGGTGATGACCTCCTTGAGGCCTGAGCAGCAGCATTAGCTGCAAAGTAAGCCTGCAGTCGAAAATGTTCAAATTACAATCTGAATTTAGTTTTAATACAAAATGAAAATAATACCCTCATATGTCTGAAGGATTTAGAACATGAATGGGACCAGAAAGTGACATACCTCATCCTTTTGACCTGCCAAAGCCTTGGCAAGGGCATTGACCTCAACAACCTTTTGGGCAGCAAACGCGAGCCATGACTTAATCTCATCATCGAGCTTGGTCTCATTTACAAGGTCAACAGCGGTGTGCATCAATGAGCAGGAGGTTGACACAACTAGTTTGTCTGGACATCATGTATTTGGTTTATTAAAATATGCAATGAGGAAAACAGATAAATTCTATATATATATATATATATATCCTTCAGTGCTTACCCTTGCCAACAACAGCCTCAAGAGACTCAAGAGTGCTGAGAGACGCTGCAAGATCATCAGCCCAAATGTTTCGTCCATCGACAACACCGGCAAAGAGGTATTTTCCAGATGGGAAATTGCGCTTGACAAGATCAAGTGTCTTGGCTCCACGGACAAGATCAAAACCATAAGCGGTCACACCACTCAAGGAGGTGAGGACCCTGCATTTGAAAAATGAATGAGTGCCTTGTTTTCTTTCTAAAAAAATTGCTTGGAAATGGAAAACGCTGGTAACGACTTATTCGCACTGAACAACATACTTGTAGTTTTCAGCGGGAATGTCAGCAAAGTAAGTCTCAATAAGCACATTCAATCCAGAGAATGCTGACTCCAGTTCAGCATAAGCTGAAGCAAATGCGGCCAATTCATGAGAACCAAGATCTTTAACAAGAGTGGGCTCATCAAACTGAATCCATGAAGCACCAGCTGCCTTGAGCTCAGCAACAACCTCCCTGAATTTCATAAAGATCATATTATCAACTGAAGAGGTTGATACTGAAAAATATGTGGATACTTGAGTGGATGCTTACTTGTAGATGGGAAGAATGCTACCAAGAAGTGAAAGAAGAGAGAAAGATTTCTCCACACCCTTGGCAGGCTTAGAGAGCAACAAGTATGAGACTGGTCCAATAAGCACTGGAACAGTATCGATGCCAAGCTGTATAAAGGGCAAAAACATATAAGCACACATGCATTTTTTTACAGGTGCATGGTGCAATTAGGGCTTAAAACCCAAGTAATAAAATATGATAAAGTTGGCATTACTACAATGAGAATGGTAAAAAAACTAAGAGAAGTACAGAAAGCTGAGACATTGATGTGGTACTAGCAACATACCGCCTTTGCCTCCTTGTACTCAGAGACAGCCTTGTGTGAAGCATACGTGAACTTGATGGTTGGGCCAAGTTCAGGGACAATAAAGTGGCTGCAAAGAGTAAGTTAAGAAAAGATTTATTAGATCAAAACATCAGAAATAACCATCTTTGATAAGCATTTCAAAGATTGATGTTGACTTACTAGTTTGTGTCAAACCACTTAGTCATCTCCATAGCAGGGACAGTGGCGTTTCCCCTAGCCATTGAGAAGTAGGTACTCAAGCCAATCTCGCCTCCAGTCCAGGAGTAGCGTTCTGGGACAGCGCCAAGCATGGCTGTCGTGTCAAGAACCTGGTCATAGTATGAGAAGGTGTTGCTGGGAATGTATTTGATCCCAGCTTGTGACATTTGCTTCCAGATACTAGCCCTGAGGTCAGTGGCAACTTTCTCCAAATCCTCGGCGCTGCTCTTCCCATCCCAGAAAGACTCCAAAGCAAACTTGAGCTCCCTCTTGGGGCCCATGCGCGGGTATCCAACAATATGGGACGCCATCTTTCTGCAAAGTGGGGTGGGGTAGAGATTAGCTTGATTCCCAAGAAGAGGTTAGCTAAATTCTTGTCTCCACTGCTCAAACATGTCTTGTACTAGTATATTTCGCCGAATCGTAAACTGAACTTTGTTTCATTCAAAATACTACTGACGTATTCAATTCCTCCTATAAGATTCAAATGCTTTCAGGGCAAAGAAATACCTTGGGTCAACCAAGGATGTTTCTTTGAACTGGGCAGGCCTACGGATGCCATGGAAGTATCTTATCTGAACTAAAGTCTTCCATTCAGGTTGCAACCTAGCCTTGGCAGGGTAAGGGTACAGGAGAGCTAAAATTGATTGGAATGAAATTGCGGTTGCTCTCACACAGGCAGGGATCATGCTATAAATAACAGTCGTAAAGCTATATTTGGGAAGGATCATGCTCGAAATATCTTCAATTAGGATGAAAGTAACATAGTTTCAGATCATCGAAATAAAATATAAAAAAAAATGTAAAGGTACCAACAGATCTGACAATATGCACGGATTGTGAATCATTCCTAGGCTGAAATCAATCTGAGGCCACACGTTTTATAAAAAAAGAAAAAAAAATCTGAAGCCACACGGCGCTCTCTGTCACTAGCGAAATCCAGGAACCTAATAACAAATCGACTGAAAACTGCCAACAAGAACCAACCTGGGTTCCAGCCACGTCCTACGGACACAACGACGGAAACATCACCGTCGACCACTCCCCGACGTAACCCAGTGACCTCAACTGACCATTCCCCGATCAAGGCCGCACACACCAAGCCTCCCGCTCCAACACTGACACGAAGACACACTAAGATCGCACAGGCCCAAGCAGGTCGCTACCCAGTTAAGAACAGACGTACCTCACCGATCCTAGGAGCGCGGGGGGAGGGAGTGGCTGGCAGCGAGCGGAACGGAGGGCCGCGCGAGGCTAGGCACAGGCTGCCTATGTATAGGGCGAGGGAGCGGAGGGGAAGTGCGGTTACGTACCCTTGGAGCCTTGAGCAGTTGAGCGGAGCAGCGGCGCCGCAGGAAGAGGAGAGCGCGCGACGAGAGGTCAGGGACGAAGGCAGGAATGAGCACGGGGGAAGTCGAGAGGCTTGCGGGCTGATATATAACGGGAGGAGCACAGTTCTGAGTGCAGCCGCGCTCGCCTCTGCTCTGGTCTTCTCGTATCGTGTCGGCAACTCGGCATCGAAGGTTGGTGCGCGCGTGTTGGGGTGTTTGGTGGGGATCCGATCTGGCAATCTGGTTGGAGCTGGTGCGCCGTGCCGGGAAGATTGTACTTCATTCGTTTTAAATTGTTGGCACGGCTAATTTTTAATATTAATTTTAAATATTTGTTTTATTTAAAAAATTTGTTTAAATATAATTTTTTTTATTATTTACTTTATCATTAGTGGTATGTAAAACACAAATAATAGTTTTACATATTACAATAAATTTTTTTAATAAGATGTATAATCAAAGTTAATGTTAAAAATCAAATGTGTCAATAATTTAAAAAACTAAGTAGTAGTTTTTTAGTTTGAAATGAGATTTCATGAGAGCAAAACAAATTTCATTTACATTCTGCTAAATTATTACACATGATAGCTTTAACATATAACTAAAGTTTATAAAGCCACGGGCTGGTTGGTTTTCAACGACGAAAAAAACTGACCGGCTAGTCATCTACCGATTTGCTATAGTAATCAAGTTTAGCTTTTAGTCGAAAACTAGTCATCTCATAAAACTGAGCTAGATCGGATTTTCGTAAAAACCGATGAGTTTTCATCGACTTCGTGAACCTTGCATATTACTGTATCAACTAAGCAACATGCATATATGACCCCCAACCCCCCACCCCCCCCCCCCCCCAAAAAAAAAATTGCCTTAATAGCTGTCACGATTTAATCCACTCAATTATAAAGTGGGAATCAGTAACACACGCCGACCTTGCAGCGCCAACTAACACGTAGAATAAGACTTTTTTTTTAAGAACCAAACTAGCTGTGACACGAAAAGATGGAATGAAAAGGTAAAAAGAAAAGTAGAAATGGGAGTAGGCGAGAGAAAGGAACAAGTACACATGCAAATGTTGGTGAGACGTGCTAAGCAGAACAAACGAGATTTGGTAGTGACAGGCACAGACAGCCCGGCTTCAATAATTAACCCCTTTTCGTTTATCATATTTTTTGGAAAAAGAATTAACCCTGCATCGGATGAGATGGAGTATATGCTAAAGAATCAGCCGGATTTTGGGAGAAAAATGTCAACTACTATAGCATTTATTTATACTAACAATCATACTGCAGTAGCACTATACTCTTTTTGTCCTATAAAAAAAACATTTTTTTTATTTTAGACTTCAAATTTAACCACTTATTTTATTAAAAAAATTTGTAAAAATATAATTTACTTTATTGTGAATTGTTTTATCATTAAAAATACTATAAATATGACTTATTCGTTTTTATATTTAAAAAAATTAAATAAAACGAGTGATCAAACGTGATTTTTAAAATAAAAAAATGATCTTTTTATGAGACGGATGTAGTATTACACGTAACAAATGATATTGCAACATCACCCTCAAATAACTGAATAAGCATTCCAACCATCCCAAGTGTGGACCGGCAGCAGTTCCTGCGTCTGACCCACCAAACCATGAAAGCAACCTTTAGCTACTTTCTCTTTGAATCTGGCTTCCATCACACTCGAAAACACAATGCAGAGGAGAGGAGAGAAGAAAAGGGCGCCATGGTTGGTGGCGCTCCTACCTCCGGCCCGGGGGTTGGTGGGCGACGGATGACTGCAAGATTCGCACGTAAGCCAGCCCTCTTGAGGATCTCGCGGGCTCGCAGAAGTACTAGCTCGGTCGTAGATTCTCTCTGTCGTCATGGTTAATTGTGGTGTGGGCTTTGCGCAGCTATCTATTTGGACGTTTAAGTCAACATATTCTTACGATTTTGAACTTTGAAAGTGGTGGTGATTACAACGACAGATAGTTGTTTAACTAGTGGTGAGATTACACTTTGAGGACCAAGCTGATATAACAACATCAAAAGTGGTGAAATTACACCCAAGGGGATAGAGCAGTTCATCAGTTCAGTTTCCTTGCTGGTGCTGGGAAAAAGCTCCCAGATAAGATGCATTGTTCTCGGAACCTAATATTAGCCTCAGTGGCGCGCAACGGCGTCAGCACTTCGCATCAGGAGTAAAACACACTTCCAATCAATGACCCAAGGAAATGAAACCAAACATGTCCGCTTCAACGTCGCTGTCGACGAACAACTGTGTCAACTTCACAGTCCGCAGCAATATGTCATGCTCCAGAATCCAATTTTTCCCCCATCCAACGAACCAATCAGTCTTCCGACGAGCTCAAAGTCCAACAAATCTCTTTCCAAGAGGAGAAAAATAGGCATACAAAAATTTGGGCTGTTCAAGCAGTTCACCAGCATACACCTCGTGCTGTACATAGCTATCAATGCGCTACACACACGTGAACTGACGACTACTACGCCACAAGCGACCAACCTCGCTAGGAGCCAGACAGAAACAAGCTAAAGGAAAAGAGTTCAATGTCTGAGATTAGGTTAAACAGAGGGGACTTTCTAAGCATACTAAAGGAAAAAAAGTTCTACTAGGCTCATGGAGGTCATGGTGGGACCTTAAATACAGCTATAAACATGTATACAGCTATGCTCTAACAAGAGATTCTGGTGGTGGAATCATTGTTAAGAATCAGGACCCCAGAAGCCATTAGGAGACGTTAGTGCAGGGGAAAAAAATTATTCATGTTCCGCATCGTCGCCGGTCAGCGCCTCATCTTCATCATCATCGTCAGTGGTGTCATCATCGTACTCATCATCACTGCCATCGCTGGAACCGAAAATTGCATCTTTGGTGGCTGCCGAATCCCCAAACCTGAGCTGTCCAGGCTGTGCATGGCCAGGGGATGGATGCTCCGAGTTGGGTGTGTTCACTGGCGGTAGTGAAGTAAGAGGCTTTGGTGCTAATGGTTTCAGGCAATTCGGTAGGTTTTCCCCAGGCTTAATACGGATGGCACCTTTTGACTGTGCCGCTTTTATGATTGAAGCTGCGTCAGATGGAGACGCAATGCGTGCACCAGCTGCAATGGCTGCAGCCCTTATAGAAGAACCCTCAGGATTTCCTCGAGAACCAATGCTGTCAGGTGCCTTAGCCTGCGAATGTGTAGCTGCCTGTTGAGCAGATGGCACCTTGCCATTGCTGCTGGCATCTCCAGGATGTGAAGAATTCATACCAGCTGCACCCAAAGTTGCACCAAATGACATTGTTAGCAAAAATACATTCATCCATATATTTACTTAAATTGTCTCGTGCCTGGCAACAATAACTTAACAGCAGGTTTCAAACCTAGGATTCAAATAAAACAGAACTGATACGTTTGAAATATCTCATACATTTGAGGAGATACATTTGAGTAGCATAGTACATTATCTAAATAAAATGAGCAGCATAGTACAGTCATGTCAAGACATACCAGCAGATATGTTGGAGCCGTCCATTGAAGGGCAGAATCCAATAGGAACAGTCACAAGTTGTTGTGCAGCATTGGAGTTTAATGCATTAACACTGCTTCCACTGTTGCCATTAGCTTGGGATAGTTCATGGCTCTGCAGATTCAAGGACTTATCATGGTCAGAAACCTGAAGCTAGCATAGGAAGGGTCCAGTGATTATGTAAACCAATGAAATCTAATCCAAAGAAAGAAAATATTGATAAATGACTCAACTGCAATATATAGCATGCATCACTTCTAACATGTACCACCTCCATCCCAAAATATAAGCATTTCTGCGTTTGGTTAAAAATCAATTTCTTTTAACTTTGACTAATAATATATAGAAAAAAAATTAAATATAAAGACTTACACATTATGAAAAATTAAAATATTATGAATTCTTCATTATTAATGGTCAAAGTTGAACAAGTTTGACTTCGACCAAATCTAGAAATGATTATATTTTGGGACGGGCGGAGTAAGACCTTGAAGTATATGTTAAATTGGAAAGTAAATCGTAATTCTCATATATTACTGACAGTTACCAAGCAAGCATGCCGTATCCAAGACATCACTAGTTTATGTAATTGGCCTGAAACAATACCAAATCCACCCCAGTTCCTACATAACCTGGACTAGTCACAATAATTTTATAATCCCACATACTTCGATGGCTTGCATGTGAGAATAACTCAAGGAAAAGTCAAAAGTGTCAGCTTTATCAAAAATATATAAGAAAATCAGTCAAAGTTTTTTTTGAGAAAAATGTATGGACAATAGATTAAAATATGTGAATTTTAATCTGCATCCTAACATCTTTGTAATTAATGAATAAAGCATAATCAATCTACAAAAAATGTAGATAAGCCATTGGTTGTCTCCCATCAGATCGTACCACTTATCCAGACTACCTTCAAATGATCAACACCAACACAACGGACACAATATACTGTTCTTCATAAGATTACACATTTGGATCATTGGTTTGTATTCATGAAGAATGGCATGATCCAACCGTATAGCTTTGTTTATCATATC
The DNA here is from genome assembly GCA_001602315.1 of Zoysia pacifica. Taxonomy (NCBI): domain Eukaryota; kingdom Viridiplantae; phylum Streptophyta; class Magnoliopsida; order Poales; family Poaceae; genus Zoysia; species Zoysia pacifica. Next base: position 53 of record BCLH01001714.1, on the reverse strand, counting down.
ATTTACAGCCCCAATCCAAACAAGTTTAGTCCAGATTCGAACAATTTCACTTG
>BCLH01001713.1:57939-72122 GCA_001602315.1 Zoysia pacifica | reverse complement strand
GTGAGAGGATGGAATGTCCTTGTTGCCACAATGCCACCCAAGTCATGAGGTTTCACAGCAAATAGCTCCGGCGTACCTATGACTTTTCAAGTTGTGCTGTGCTAGCAATTGACGTGTGAGAGGATGGAATGACCTGAAGTTTATTGCCGCCCAATTCAGGATTTTCAAGTGTGAAAATGTCCAAGAGGCAAAAAAGATGGTGGTTTGTTACAGTGAGGCTTTAAGCCAGAGCGGGCCCATGGAGCAGTGGCCTGTAATCCTCCCACCGTTGGAAGCGGGCAGTTATCGCTGCTCTGTGAAACCAGCCTCACGCCGTTTCTGCCGCTCTAGGTCCAGAGAGGCCCAAGCTTTCGCCTGAGCCCCTACCGGCCACTACACAACTTGGGACGGGCAGGCCAGCAGGCGCACGCACAGACCCAGGCTCAGAAGCCCACACAGAACATTCGCACCACCTTAATGCCCCCACTTGGGTTACAAGCCCTCGCTGCTGAGCTCGGCGAGAACCGACGGCTGGTAATCGTATTTAAGGTGGGATTAGCCAGCTTGAACTGCCGAGGTGGTAGTAAACCACGGAACAGGGGTGGTTTCGTTCTTGGGAAGTGGGCCTTTCTCTCATTCTCATTCTCATTGCCAACAAAAAATCATCACCGTTGGCCCATTAGTATCTTCTTGGTCTCATCTTCTATCAAATTCGAAACTGGTGGGTTGGATAATCCGGTGTGTTGGCGTTTAAGAATATTTGGCCCTGCCGGCAGCTGTATCAATGCACCAGTGAAAGTGTTGCTGATCATTCGTAAAAAGTGAAAACAGCATACCCATTTTTTCAAGAGTACTCCATACCAAACGAAATGGAACTTGTGTATTGTCTTCTGGCATCACAGGTCTTTCTTAGAAAATATAAACTGAACTTATCGATGATGATGATGATACCTCAGCTTCACTCCACTCTAAAAACAGGAATTCGGGCTAGTTTATTTGGCAGGAGATCAGAGACCCTTTGCTCCGCATCCCCGTAGTAGTATCGTTCACTGCGAATTAACCACCACACAACGCGCGCACCGCAATCCTGCCGTTTCTGTCCGATATCGTTGCGATTGCGATGTCCTTACTGCTGTTCTTGTCGACACACCACGTTCGTCCGGGCTAAGCGATGGGCTACAGAGACGCACGCGCCACATCATTTTTGCATCGCTTATCCGCGAACGAAAGAATGGTCAATTTTGTTTTGTTGCAACCATGCCGCCCAGGTTCTGGTAATCGTTATCCGCTACTAGCTTTATCTGCGTTATTCTTGTGAAACATTTGAACAAATTTTTTAAATAAAATAAATAATAAAATTTGATATTAAAAATCAACTATACCAATAATTTAAAATCGAAGCGAGCAGTATATCCATGCAACGACGCAGCACCATCCGTTTTCGCCACTAATAAGCGCCACAGGATGAGTGATTGAAAAAGAAACGTCAGGATCACCACCTTCCCCAGCTGCTTCCAACCCGGTCCAATGCACTGTGCAGTAGCCGGCTAGCTCATGTTCCCACACAGCTGAACATGACAGTTCTGTACCCATCTGACTGAAGTCACCCTGTTACGCTTTTCTCGCTTTATTCCCATTATTTTCAAGGCAGCATATATTGTTTTCTGAGTCTGAGTCTTCTACATTTATGATTGTGATGCAACATCTCGAGTTTGTTACACATAAGTGACGTCACAGCTCACAGCTTAATAAGGACACTTATTTTGTGATGGTTTCGTGCATGCCGGTCTGTAATTGTGTGCATGAATGGTAGCATGCTCACGTGCAACCAGGTTTAAGTTTATGATTTTGTTTAAACTGCTCGTCGAGACTGGTTTAACAAAAATCATGAGAACCAAAAAAATCGGTTGAAAACCGCTTTAAATCGAAAATTTAAAATTTGAACATGCTACAGGCCGGTTTCACCGGTTAGCTGGCCCGTTTCGTCGGTTTTTACGGTTTCAGATTTTAAAATTTGAAACTCACCGGTTTTACCGGTTTATCGATCAGTTTTATCGGTTTTCGATATTTCAAATTTTTTAAATTTTTAAATTTTTAAAATAAAAACCGATTGTCCGATAAAACCGAAACGACAAAAATCGATCGGTTTTGAGCGGTTTTATAAACCTTGCGTGCAGCTACTCCAGCTACGAACCAGCATCGGGTAGCAGGACATAGGTCGATCGACGTGTCTCCTAACCTTATCGTCTAACCGACTCCATTTTAAGGTAACTTCATTAATTTGCAGTCGACTCCACGATCGACCACACACAGTACAGAAGAAACCTCACCTTCATGTAGGAGTAGAAAATTCCATTCCCCTTCCTTTCCGGGACTGGGGTCGCCGGCCTTTCTCCCGGCGTTACGCTCGACCACACGCAACGCCCCAAAGGGAGCAAGAAGTTAACCGAACCGGAGTGCTCTAGTGATGAACCAACCCTTCGTCGTCGTCCCCACCATCTGCCGCCCCCATCTAGCTAGACAGCTACAGGAACTGGATCACTAGCCATCCTCCATCGCCACCGCAATTGGCTACTGCCATCGCAGATCAGAGCACCACACACACAGAGACACAAGGATACAAAACAGCAGTGTTAGTTGCAGCAACCATGTCCAAATATGTATTCACAATGCTACTGCTTCTGCGTGCAACCTCCTCCCAACCCCCGCTCTTTTGTTACATGCACCTCACATTTGCTCACCAGCAGCAGCTCATCCATCCAACCAACCAGCCAATCGAAGCTAGCTGCTCGAGCTGTTGAGCCGTTGAGCTACAGCTGCTAGCCTGCTAGGTTCACGCAGTCAGACACCGAGTACGTCGGTCGGTCGCGGCCACTCCTCGCCATGGGCAACTGCGTCCAGAGCAGCCGCGCCGGTAGTGGTGGTGGTGGTGGACACCACGGCGCCGGAGGAGGGGAAGGCAGCCGCCGCGGGCAGATTCAGAGGACGATGGAAGGCCATGATCAAGGGGCGTCGACAGCGCCGGCGTCGTCGGTGGTGAAGGTGAGGATGGTGCTGACGAAGGGCGAGCTGGGGCGGCTCGTGGCGCGGCTGGGTGCCGGCGACCGCTGCCTAGAGGACGTGCTCCGGGAGATAGCGGCGCGCAGTAAGAGGCGCGGGGGAGGACGGGGCGTCGGCGAGTGGCGGCCAAGCCTCGAACGCATCGTCGAGTGCCCCGCCGAGACGGCTTGCTCCGACGGATGATGATCAGCCGCGCGTTGCCATGTAGTACTATCCGTGTCGATCTGTAGGACAGATAGCAGAGTGAAGTGTAAGTTAATTGCTGATGAACAGTGGTTATTAGCTAGCCGTGTGCATGGCCATGGTGATGAACGGCAGGGTGGTATAGGTTCTTAACTAGAAAGATTGGCGCTGCGTTTGCCGCGCTTCATTGCCCTAATTAACATACAGTTAGACACTGTCACATCACCAAAATGAGAGATCAATTTACTTCAGTGTATAGATCATAAATATTTCAGAGTACCATTCCAAACTTCAAGTATTTTTTAATAAAAAAATACATTAACAAAGCATGAGAAATGAGTTAAACAAGTTAAATCTGTTGTCTGGTACAACTGATTTAGTGGCACCCATTTTCAACAAATTAAACTTACTTCGAACAAACACACCTTTTCAGATGGTTGTTGATCTTCACAAAGAAATCAAAATTTTAACATTGAACCATTGTAATTTAAGTAGCAAAGATGTTCAAACTTTGAATCTGAATGCCCTTCTTTGATCCCTTTTTGCTAAAATATACAAAGGTGAGGAAACTTTGACAAAATAAATTCATAATCTATAGTTCATCTAAACACATCTATAATCAGCTCATTGTTGTTTCAGCAAGTTTAGAGTAAGGTGTTCTGCACTTTGTATATCAATGAGCGCCGCAAGTGTCAATGAAGTTTGCATTTTGCATATTTACTAAAAGATATCGAGGTTTAAGTCCTGGGTGAGCCATGCTTTTGTATCAATACCTTCTTCAGCACAAATATTTCTTCCCCAACCAGTCATGACTGTCTTTACCTAGTTGGGGCAGAAACAACAAATATAGACTTTTACCTTCTAATCGACTTGAGGGCCTCATTGACATGAATCGTGTATAATGCTAACAAAACAAACTTTGATCGAATAGTCCGTGCACATTTGAAGCCAGTGATTGGAAGGCCATGTATTTTGCTTGACTTATTAGAGAAATTGCGTGACTATCTCATCAATGATCTATTAAGCTCACATCAATTTTCTGTGACAGCATCAAAAGCAATAAATCATAATCAGGTAGTATGATTATGAATGTAATTGCTTCACATATTTCAAAAGTCAGAGTAGATTGCATTCATAAAATAGGAACCCATTAAGAAAATTTACGTTCCACCTTCCATGGACTGTACCGAGCCTTGAACTCACATTCATTATTTGCACACCACAGGAGAAGGTTTCATTAGGGGTATCGAGGCATGCATCAATCATGCGCTTTCTACTGTTGATAATTTATCTCAATAGCTTAGCCTGCAAACTCAACTGAATTATTTGATTCTTTGTTGAAATTTACACCTGTATTTTTAACTTATAGCCTAATTGCAACACGTCTAAAAATAAAATTCAGGAGAGCCTCTGTAAGAGCACAATATCTACATGCTAGATTTTCTCCTACCATTTTTTGAGATTTTTTTTATTCTTTTTACTATCAGCTGAGCAATCTATAAACTTTTTTTTTGTCTACGTTGCTTGAAAGAAATACATTCCTCCTCGTTTCACCTGTGATGGCTTGTTGGGGAATTGATATGCAAATAATTATTGCAGTGTGAATGTCTTAATTATTTTCCAATGTATGGAACTAAATGAATTGATGTTTTTCTACAAGCGACATGAGCTATTACTAAGCTTTAAGCAAGTATAGGGATGACGGTCAGTGAGCTTACAAGGATATGTATAGCAGCAAGGCGGTGCAGGATTGGTTGATGATTGGGTTTCAGTAGAATGGCAGACAACATCTGGGATGAACGGACTCTAGCAGCAGGGTGGTGGATGGATGACTTCTTCTGGGAAGGCGAGTCATGCAACAACATCCCTGCCTACTCGGATGTCCACAACGGGGTGGGTAGCAGGCGTCGACTTGAGCGGCAGCGGTGCTCGGGGGACGGAAGAAGCATCACCGTGCGGAGGCACAGATGTGGCCAGGATCTTCGGCAACAGGCAGTGGCTTCGCTCCGCGGGAGTCAACTCCACCGGCAGTAGAGGGTGGCGGCGGTGTCCCCTAGCGGCGGCGCAGCGGTGACCAGGGTGGCAGCTGGTGGCGGCATAGGCATGCAACGTGGGTGCCAGCTACAGCCGCTGGGGCGGCCGCACTGAGAGCCACAGGATGGTTCTGGGGGTTGACTAATCGGTTAAATAGATTGACGATTCAAATCGAACATATTGTCCATTCAACAGCCGAGATTAATTTTGATGACATGGAACGATAGCAACGAATGAAATCGCGCTGCTTTAGATAGTAAAAGATTAGGATCCAGCTGCCTACTTGATGATGAATCTTCTCCTTAGTTGGATTGGTTGAGAAAAGATTATTCCCTGCTGGCCTTTTTGCTGATCTTACTAGCCGTTTTTTTCCGAACCCATCTGCCTCGTGGTAACTGTCTGCTACTCTCTTCGATCAAAGTCAAATTTTTATCACTTTTATCTAATAATATATACTCCATCCGATTTTAAATTATTGACACCGTTAATTTTTAACATCAACTTTGACCATTCGTTTTATTCAAAAAATTTGTTCTAATGTGTAAAATTATTAGTTGTGATTTAAATTTCACTAATGATAAATCAAATAATAACAGAAGTTTACACATTTGAACAAATTTTTGAATAAGACGAATGATCAAAATTATGTTGAAAGTCAATGGTGTCAATATTTTAAAACCAAAGAGAGTAATTAATAATTTTTTATCATATAAAAATTATTATTTTTATTTATTATTAAATAATTTTTTATAAAAATATATTTTTTATATTAAAAATTATATAATTTTTTTGATATTATTGATAGAAGTTAAAAGATTTTGATTTTATCTAAACATAAAAATACTTATATTTTGAAACGGATGTAGTATTAATTAATAATGTCGCTGAAACGCCGTCAATTCATATTTTGTTGCCCAAGCAGTACTCTGCACACACGCATGAGGATAGATCAGGAGAAGAATAATAGGCGGCCGGTTCACCGACAGTGTGCTGCTAGTAGCTCCAGCTGCAATTGACGGAAGTCGTGGAGGAAGAAATTTGGGCGACCATAATTTGACTAACCAGCCACCTCCCGGTCGAAGCAGCTCTGACGCCGAGGTGACGAGTTGACGAGCCACGCAACGAACCAAAGTTCAAATACAGCGATCCTACTCGACAATAAATAAAGATCCTCTGTAATAAGAGGGTCACTGATTTTGTGGTAAACTCTAATAGACAATCTTTACTGTACACGATCTGCATCGTTAATTTTTTTTTCACATAGTCGTCTAGTGGACATTTAATTGTCTTCTGTTTTTCATTTTTTCTTCTTTCCTGCCCAACGTGCAGGCAGACGTGCTCCTGACGCCATGGGTCGATCAAACACAGCTAGCCCAAACCAGCAAGAAACGAATTCCAGCCCGAGGGGAAAGAGCATGGGCCTCGATCCCTGTCATTAAAGCCCATATGAAACCTTGTTGCAACAGCCCACCGTAAGAACAAAATCAAACCAGTCGATCGATTTTGACCACTTCTAAGTTTCAACATGTTAGAAAAATCAAACTAATTCACGCATTTTTTTAAAAAAATATCTGCATATTTATATTTAAAATTTATGGACTATTTGGAAGAAAATTATATTGGAAAGTTAAAAATAAATTATAATTTGGAAAAAAATGAAGGGGTCCGAAACGATTTATATTTGAGATGGAGGGAGTACAGTAGAATGGGCTATCCTCCCAAGTTTTATCCCACACGGTTTCATGAAAAGCGAAGTTAATTAAGAACCATCCCTGATAGTTGATTGTGTCTTCCCTTTTATATCGCCCACAAATGAGTGATAAATTAAAAAAAAAGAACAAATATAAACTTCACCGGCAACTTGTGTCACACAGAGAAATGCATGCTGCACGCCGCGTTGGAGAGACTTGATCGAGATGCTTATATACGTTCCAGAACCACTGGATGTTCATAATAAGAAAATAGATCAAAATGATCAAATGAAACGCAAAAAGTTACCAGACCTCTCATCTGAATGCCCCAATAAAAGATTTTACATCACGTCTGATCTACTTAGAAAACTTGACAAGATCAGTGGCCTCGCAGCCAAGGTAATGGAGAGGCAGCCCCTGCAATGACGAAGACCCCATTTCCATCAACAGCTGCTGCTGTTGGTAATGGCGAGGCGCTTCCACGGCTACTCCACCAAACTTGCCATGGACGAGCTGGTCCAGGTTCTGGTGCGACGCCAGGAGCTTGTCCAAGATCGACCAATCCGCCGAGGCCTCGCCAAAGCGGTCGCCGCTGTTCAGCAAAGACTCGCCGGCGTTACCCCCAGCCAACGCCGTCGTCGTCAGCTTCGCCGTGTACTGGGAAGAGCAGCCCATTTCCAGCGGGTTCATGGTTGCGGGGAGCGTGCCGGACATGAATGCAGGGGCGACGCCCGGCCCCGGAATCGCATCGGGACTCGCAAGCTGTGGGAGGTGCATGGACGGGTCAAAGGCCGGAAAGCCGCCGTGCATCAGATGCTGGTGGAGAGCTTGCTTCTGATCCACCGGCGTCAAGGACTGGAGCTCGTCCTCGTCGCCCGGCGCCATGCTCGGCTGCTCGAAGCTCCTCTGGATGCTCTTCTTCTTGAAAACCCTGCAGACCACCCATCCATCTTCCTGCAGCCACACATTAAAACCGATCTGTTAATGCTATTGCTTCACATACTGCGCCAACAAGTGTCAGTCGCGATCTTAGTGCTTACCGGCACTTGCCGCACTTCAACGTTGTCTTCGTCGAGGCGGTACTCGTGCATGATCCAGTCCGTCTTCTTGCCGTGGGGGGCCCTGCCGATGTAGAACACCAGCGTCTTCCTCAGCCCGATCCTGCTTCCGGCGTTGCCGAGGAAGATGGCCTTGTCGCGCCCAGTCGCCTTCCAGAACCCGGCAGCTGTGGCTCGGTTCGTGCGCGTCCCCGTCGGGTACTTCTTGTCCTTGTGGCTGAAGAAGTACCACTCGTCCTGAGGCCCCGTCCCAATCCTGCACCGATCTGCATGCGCCATGAATAGATCTTGTGAATTAGCCGCAGCCTACTTATATTTTTGTAGCCACCATCATCATTCACAAGCACTCACATCCTTTTTTAATTGCATGACATGTTTGAACTTTGAAGTAGCGTGCCAATTATTACCTTTGAGATCCCAGGGCTCCAACTTGTTGAGGTCAATCTCCCTTATGACATCAAGATCTATGGGCTCATAAGAAACCTTCTTCCTCAAGTAGTAGTAGAGCAGCTCCTCGTCGGTGGGATGGAACCGGAAGCCCGGCGGCACGGACAACTGTGACCTGCTTGGATGCATACTTCTTCACCTGAGAAATCACATATATGCTGCATATCAGAAGCTTGCTCAAAGCTTCATAAATCTCGAATGCACAAGGTTCACCACTGGGCAAACTAAAACCCACAGATAAACTTACCTTGGAAAACCTCTTGCCTCCCTGACTTTGATTTGGTTTTGCTCAGCTTGAAAGCAACAGCAACAGCTTAGAGACAAGCAGGGCAGCCAACCCGGAAGTGAAAGCTTGAGCTTGTGATGTTGCAGGAGAGGAGAGGTTGTATGAGTTATAAAGAGGGGCAGGTAGGGCTGGGAACTTGGGATAATCTGGGGCTAGCTCTCCCTAATAGACAAAAGTTGGATTAAGTTATGTGGCCTGTGGAGAAATGGGGGTTAGCTGTGAAATCCTGTAGGGTGGATCAGTGCACAGTGATGAGAGTGTTTGCATTTGGTCATGGCTAGTTTTGGAGGTACTAAAGGAAAATAAGGGGCCTTGTCTCTGGGCTGGGGGACCTGCCAACAAAAATAGCCTCAGAAGAAGCAACGGGATGTCTCCATCTGCACACGGCTTCATAACGATGTTTTTCAAATATGCCCTCGCAAGAGGTGTGCGGTTAAGTAGCCAGTAATGAGTAGTACATCACTCTTCACATCAGCATCATTTAAATTAATGCTTGCATGAATTTTTAAGTGTGTCAGGGGTGCTTGTATAAAAACTTTCTGGTAATGAGAACAAACTTAGGATCGTCCTTTGACCAGATTTGTGGGAGTCAGGGACTGAAGCTCTTCCATTCCCTTAATATTCTACATTCCGTTTCTATTCTCCTCCTAATCCCTAGTTCCCTACATGGTTCTTTATTCTATTTCATCGCATTGATTAGCATACAATAATTTACTTATCCCAAGTAAAGATATCATCTATTGCTAATGTAAAAAAGTATTCAAATGTCCCTGCGTCTCACTAGCTTTGCGCTGGTATACTGGGATGTGTCTAATCTTAAACTAATTTCCGGCTTCGAATTTGACCGGCTGGCTTGTTTGAATCGTCATTTGTGGATCCACAACTTGGCATCCGTAGCTGACCACCAGCTTTCACGCTGCCGAATTGAAATTACTGGTGTACCCCTGGTTACGTAATCTTAAATTTGGAGTCAGTCCGTCCTCATCAAAAAGAAAACTTTCAAACGAGAGAAGCCGTACATTTTTCGAGACATGTCCGTGTGGTGATGAGGGCGAGGTACGTAGAGAGACACAATCATAGGATCAAGACAGTGAAAACTTCTATGCATCGATCCGTTGAGATTTGGGATTTGCTTGTGTTCTTGGCAAGCTTGCAAGCGAGCAGTGCACTATAGTCCAATTTTTAAGCGATGGTTTACAGTGCTTTGCTTGTGCCTTCAAGCGGTTGACGAGCTAGCCAGCAGAAGCTATACAGTTTTTCTCCCACTTGCGCCACCACCACCACACTGTTCCACTAGCCATCCATCGAGAATCCAGGTGTCTCAGCAGTCAGCAGCACAATGTCGTCGCCGGCCCCGGCGCACCGCCACCGCTCCATACCGGCGAGTTGCAGGGTGCATGCACATTGCTTGCTTAGATGCTGGTGCTGGCGAGTACTGATCGGCACCCTGCTGACTGCTGAGACCAACCAACCAACCTGGAGAATGAACAGCTAGCCAACATTCAGGTGCAGCGCGTGGAGCCGCCGGCCGGTCGCCGGAAAAGATGGGCGGGTGCGTGGCCGTTCACTGGCATATATGCAAGTCGCCGGCCGGCGATCCCGCGCCATGCATGCACGAGTTCATACAATCGTTGCTAATAGTTGAGGACGTGATCGATTGTGTGGCCGCTAGTGAGGAGTAAATTGATTGCCTTTATATTTGTCGCTGTCGTTGAATCGTCGAGATGTGGTCACTGGTCAGAAGGACGGAGCGGCAGGACGCCTGGAACCCGGCGATCGCACGGGCGGACTCGCCGCAGCTGCACGTGCGCGCGCCGGGCGCTGGTCAGCTTGTACCCCGCCCAAGCCGGCACCTCGGTCTGAGCCATCGATCAATACAACGTGTTTGGTTTCGTAATAACAGCAACTGTAATCAGATAGGAGTACTATTTTATGCTGAGTATTCTTTGTTACTGGTGCATTTGATTAACAATACTAGCACTCTCTCTGTTTTAAAATAATTGTTGTTTTAGGTTTTTAAACTTCTCTCTTTAACTTATTCATTTTATTAAAAAAAAATTTTAAAAAAATTATTTTATTATGAACTGATTTATTATTAAAAGTATTTTAATTTTAACTTGTTCATTTTTGTATTTTCAAAATTTTTTAAAAAAACGAACGGTGAGACGGAGTAAGCACTTTGCAAGGGTCTTGATGGCGGGTCGGCGGGATTCTCACGCAATCTAGCGCACGAGCCCCAATGAATGTTTGTGAGATCAAACATGGGTTTCATTGCCTACCCTCGAAAAAAAAAATGGAGAACATGCCGTCATATCATGATAGAAGAGAAATATAGATGAGTCTACGTAGCACATTATTTTTTTTTACTCGTATCATTTTAGTAATTACCACTATCATTTTAGCTAAATTACCGCGACACTTTTTATCCCTTTTGTTACTGTACCTGTTAAAAAAATGGTCTGGCAGTGTGGAGAGTGGTGCTACTTTGCATAAAATTACTGTTCATGCGGTTCATAGAATTACTGTTCCTCCCCAAATTATTCCGCCTACAGTGCAGAGAACTGTTGCTTCCCCAATTATTCCACCCGGCCCGTCCAGATTAGCTAGTCTTGTGTTGCACTGACTCCCAACTGCACTGATGTAATCTTTGAACGGATCACATGTCGACAAATTACAGTTCATGGCAGCGGCAGGCCGCGCCAAACTTCTCTTTTCCCATATTCTCTCGTGTTTGCGCCACCCCGCCCATTCGTGCACCTCATCTGTAGATCGGTGAACATTTCTCTGCTGTCTCTTGTCGCTCCTCGATCGGCCCTTCACTTGTGAACGGAGCCGCGCTTGCGTACATTTTTTTAAAACCATTTGGTAGGCTTTTTGTATAATTCGGAGTAGAAGCACTTTAAAAATCCATATCAAACAAGTCGTATATCACTCTGTTTTTTTAAATGTTGTTTCTATGACAAGAGTTTTAGTTCAAAAATAAAATTGTTGCCAACTAATGACAATAATTTAATAATAGAGGAAGCATCCATCGGTTATTATGGCAATCTTTGTTTACATATCGTGTGTGTATGCATCTGAAATTCTGAAGATCCGATCAATTCTCTAATCGGTTAGGATCTATACTAGTAACAGCCAATGATCATCGATCAGGAAGATATACCTAGCCAGAGAGCTAGAACAATATATTGGCGGCTGGTCAATAGTCATGGGTCGCAAGTAAAGGGCCGGTTCGATCGTGCGGGTGATAATCTATTTATTCTCTCTTGAGAGAATGAGAGGTAGGCTACATAGTTGCTGCTTTGTGCAGGTCGGTCGGCACGTTTTCAGGGAATGGTGTTCGGAGAAAGAAAATGTATCTATCCATTCCAGCGTGTGCATATATATATATATAGGATGAATGGATTTTTCTCGGGGCACCTCGTCAGGGACTCAGACAGCGTGATGGGAAAAAGAAGTTCACACGCATCTGGTGACCCGTAATGACCTCGTGCATGCATGCAAGCATGCAGTGACGGAGTTTCATGGTAGCAGGCCGACGTACGTACCTGCAGGACCATGGCTCCTCTTGCTCCTGATAATTAATTTCCTTTAAGATTTTGTCTTAACAGTTGCTTAAAACATTAAATTTCCATCTAGGAGTGTGTTTCTTCTTAATTAATAGCCGCGAATTGAAGGTTGCACGCCAAACTAATACTAGTTATTACGACGATAGCGTCCTGCTAAAGCATCATGCTGTAATACGCGTGTGCCGGCCATGGATATACCTTGGTGCGTGCTGTTCTGGCATCGAAGCCTAGATGGCAGAGCCGCGATTAACAATCTGTCGTCTGCTCATCGCACCGCCTGACCTCGAGATCGCCGAGTGAGTCCTTGTCAGAGAGCTAGGGTTTCGTTTCTGCTGAGTGCTGACGCACGCGGCCGGGTATGTACGTACCTTGAGGACAAAGCAAGGTCTTGTTTTGATCGATGTGTTGCATGCGCCGTATGATCCGATCGAGGGAACAATTAACGGCCCTTCTTATATATATAGTCCATGCTGGCATGCATCAGTTGTTAAGTTTCCATGCAGTTGACGTACTTGTAGTTTGGAAGAACAGATCAGGTTATCCTTGAGGTTAGTCACTCTTTTCCTTATGCAGGAAGCTATATCATCATGCATATGAAACCTAAAAGGCCCATCAGTTTGTTGATGTTCTGTAAGCAGACTCATGGGCTGGCGACCAGCCTTTCAGAAATCAACGAGGAACAGGCCCATGTATATCTATATTTTCTCTGGCCAATCACGGAGCAACAATTGCAGTTTGAGATATTCCGCCACTTGTTCAGAGAACCGTCTTTCGAATCAAAACTGAAACTTCTTTCTCCAAGTGTCGACGTTTGGCGTTGTAGCAGTTCAAATGGCTGGTGCTGTTTGAACGACTAGCTAGCTCGTTCTCAACGACACCGAGCTTCGATACCACTGGCACTTCAAAAACGGTCTCAAAAGGGAGGCCTTCGAAAGGAGGAACGCACCGGTGGTAGGCTGCAAACTTGCAGTAATGCAAGCTGAGACCAGACCGTTCGCACATGCACAGTACGTAAACCGATACGGAGAATCGTTCATCTGATTACAGAGTCAACCGTCATCGCAGCGTGCACACTGGACGCCCCTGGAAGGCGCTGCTGGGTAGAGCATGCACCCCATGCACGCTGTTACATGTTCACAGCGTTTTCAGCCACAGATCGAACTGCGCCTGCTATCATCAACGTTATTATGTGAGCAGCAGCAGCGAGGAAGACGGCGCGCGGTCAAAGCGGCACGAGCGCTTGACCGCGTCGTTGCACGCCATCCGCTTCCGTACCCGATAGTTGACCGCCCGCTCTGTCAGTGTCAGCGACTCGGCCGAGAGCTGCGACCGGACGACCCGTCAAACTGAGGCCCTCCTCCACAACCTTTTCTTTCTTTTTTCTTTTTGGATTGAGTCCCCTCAACTGGTCAACTTGCCACCGCCACAAGCGCAACTTGTCGCGGACACGCCGGCCCCACCGCCTTTTAGCCCCGCCTGTCACTGTCCGAGCACTGGTCACCACCAGCTGCAAGTACAACTTGCCGTGAAGCTAGCCGGGACGAGGTCTCTCGTCTCCGTAAACCAGTCAACCAGATAGGAAGTACGAGCGTGCACTACAGCGTTATAAATAGCGGCCCCAAAAGGTTGTCTCCTCACCAACGAGCGTGCACTACAGCCAGAGAGGCAGAGACACATACGTCGAGCGAGTGTGCTGAGGCGCGGAGCCGAGAAGGAACTACGAGCGGCATGGACAGCAACGGCGGCGTCAAGGTCACCTACATCGAGACGCGGTTCGTCACCTCCGACGCCGCGGGGTTCAAGGACCTCGTGCAGCGCCTCACCGGCAGCGGCGGCAGGGCCGTCGTCGACGCGCCCGCTCCGGCTGCGCCGCCGC